>JAQPPZ010003763.1:0-108463 GCA_028583015.1 Wollemia nobilis
TAATATGAATGATATTGAGGGGCTCAGGTACCACTATTACCTCAAGGTTGGCAAGTTAGTCAGCACTTGAACCATATTTGTGAGTGATAATGTATGGGCCCAACTAATGGGCAACAAATTTATCTTGTAAATGGTATGGTTTGTTTGGGTTTTGTTGATTCTTTTTTAGCACAAGATCTACTAATTTGAATTATCATTCATGTATTTTGTTGTTGTACATGTGATAGACATAGTATTGATAGATGTGTAAGTGTTATATGGCATTAATGCATATCTCGTCTAGTAGTGTGAGTTGGTATAAATGAGTTTGACGAGTTGTGTCATCATTGATGAATTCTTGCAATGAGATTCTTAGAGATGGGATCTCTAATTTTAGAGGTATGATGGCTTCAATACCATAAACTAATAAGAATGGGGTTTCCCTAGTAGGTTTTCTAATGCTGGTTTGATATACCCATAATTCTAAGGAGATTTTATGATGCCAATCATGATGAAAATTGCTTCTACTTGACCATTTTATTAAGAATAATGAGTTGACAAATTATGTTTGATGATATATTTTTTGCATAGTGCATGAACATCCTTGTTTCTAAATGATGTGCCATTATCTGAGATTATTCAAGAGGGAATTTTAAAGTGGCATATGAGGTGTTTTTGAATGAATTTAAAATTTTTGGATCATGTTGTTTGAATGAGAACAATAGCCTCTACCCATTTGGTAAATTATTTCGTAGTTGTTATGATGAAATTATGTTTGCTTGAGGATGCTGTGGTGATTTTACCTATGAGGTCAAGACCCCATTCCAAGAATAGCCACATAGATTGGATAGGCTATAATGCTTATGATGGTAAATGTGTTAAGTTACCGTGTTGTTGGCATTTGACACATTTCTTGACATAGGCACAACAATCATGCTCCATGGTGGTCTAATATTAACCCATGTACAAGATGCGTTTAGTGATGGCCATTTCACTGATGTGATCCCCACAAGTACCATCATGGGTGGTTATTGTAGCTTGAGTAACAAAAGGAGAATTCCATCATAGTTTTGTTTATAAAGGATGTCCCATAACAATGTATATCAGATGGCTTTTTGTGTAAATATTTTTCTAGTAGCCTAAGATAGGTTAAAAGGTAGTACACTTAGTTTAAGATAATATTTGATTTGGGATATCCATATATTGGCCAGATTTACTTGCATGAAGTTTATGTTAGTGTCATCGTTCAAGGCTTTTTGTGAAATGGAATATTTGTTAAGAGTTTGTACAAAGATGTGGATAGTGCCAGCATATAGATTTTGAAGAATGAGGGAGCCTAGTGAGGCCATTGTGTCAAAACATTTGTTGGTTTACCTAGGTAATGCTTCCATATCATACCAGTCAAACTGCAATAATAACTCTTTTGCAACTCATAAGTACTATATGAGTATTGTGCAATAGTGGTTGTATTTTATGTTGATCTAATTAACTACTAGTAGGGAATCACCAATGATATGGATATATTTAATGTGCATTGTGATAGATATCTTGAGACCCAAGATAAGGGTTTCATACTCGAAATTATTGTTTGTGCAAGAGAAATTTAATTTAAAGGAGAATGGGATTGGAAACCTATGTGGTGTAAATAATACACATCTAACACCTCACCCTTATTTGTATTTAAAACCATTGAAGAATAGTATCAAGTCCACTTTATCCTCCAAGTCAAAATATTCTTCATGTTCGGTGATATAAAAGATAGAATCGTCAAGAAGTTCAATGGGAAGAGGTTTGTCATTGGGAAGTGGAGCTTCTAGCAATTGATATGCAATGACTTGTCCTTTTATAGAATTATGGTGTATAAATTCAAATTAAATTTTGAGAGTAACAATAACCATTTAATGGTTCTTGCATTTTGATATGATCGACCCATCATGTATCATAAGGGATTGTCCCTAGTAATTATGTAAGTGATGTGATTGATCAAATAAGGTCCAAGTTTTTTGGTGGCGAAGACCAAGGCTAAACATACTTTTCTGATATACTCATAATGAGTTTTATAACTGACTGATGTTTTACTGATGTAATATATAGCTTGTTCTTGGTGAGCCTCATTCTTATGGGACAACTAGGTACCCAAAGCAAAATTGGTGGCTGATATGTACAAGTGAAATGATAGTTATGGGTGAGATGGGGTTAATATGGGTGGGGAAATGAGATATTGTTTGATATCCTCAAAAGTTTGACATGCTTGATTCCATTCAAAAGGCACCCCATTTTGTAATAAGTGGTTAAAAGGTCTACACTTGTTTGATAATTGTGCAATAAAGCAAATAATCGCTTGAATATTACCTTGTAAACTATGTAATTTATTAAATTTTTTTGGGGATGACATTTCAGTGATGGATTTGATCTTATTAGGTTCTACTTCAATGCCCCGCTGAGAGACAATGAATCCTAACCATTTTTTAGATAGTACTTTGAAGATGCATTTCTTTGGGTTTAGTATGACATTATGTTCAAGGAGGCAATCAAATATTTTTTTAAGATGTCAATGTGCTGACATCATTTTTAGATTTTACCAAAAGGTCATCCACATAATCTTCCACAATTTTATGCATGAAGTCATGGAATATGTAGGCCATGGCATGCTGATATGTAGTACCTACATTTTTTAGGCCAAATGACATGACTTTGTAGCAAAATGTCCCCTAGGAAGATGTGAAGGATATCTTATGTTGATCATTAGGTTTAACCCAAATTTTATTTTAACCTAAGAAACCATCCATTAGGGATAACATTTCATGACCAACTCATGAATAAACTAGTGTATCGATATTTGGAAGAGGAAAGTTATCTTTAGGGCATGCAATATTGAGGTCTTGAAAGTCAGTGTAGATGCTTATTCCTCCTTTTGGTTTTTCTATGGGAATGATGTTTGATACCCATTTAGGGTAGTCAACTGGATGAATAAAACCAACATCTATAAGTTTTTGCAATTTATATTTTACCATCAAAGCTATGGTGGGATGCATTTTTTGAAGTCATTGTTTAACAGGTTTAGCATCTTTGTCTAGTGTTATGTTATGAACCACCATATTGAGCTCAAGTCTTTACACTTCAGTGTATGACCAACCAAATACTTCATTATAATCCTTGAGTATTGCAGTGAATTATTGGTATTATTTAAGAGATAAACTTACCCCTAGTTCAAGAAGATGAGGATTATGAGGATCATTGCTAATGTTAATGTCTATGGTATATTATAGCAATATGTGGGATCCATCCTCTAGTTGAGAAGGTATGGGAATAAGTTGTAAATCATCAAATTTATTTTATATAGGAGTTTCATCATCGTCATCTACATCCACATGGTGCACAAGAGAGGGTTGATGGGATGGAGGAATATATGTATTGGCATGACGTAGGACCTGTGGGATGGAGAGAAAATGGTGTGGGGATGGATTGGATGGAAGGTGATAAAAATCAATATAATATGGATTCATGGCAAGGATGCAATTAGTATACGTTATGTATTGAAGGGAAGTGAATAGGTTGACCAAGATCATGCCAATCGTGTGGTGCATTGATGGTGCTGACCATACTATATTAGCAAGTTTCATAGGCTGAATTAGGGTTTGTGGTGGTGGTAAGAGTTGGCAAATAATTATGGGAGGATAAGGAGGTGGAGGAAGTTGTTTTGGTGGGTGTGTTTATGGAAGAAGTGGAATAATTGGTAGAGGAATGAGAAACATACAAATAAAATTATTATCTCTCTTAGGTGGTTTGTTCATGGGGAAAATGGAGGTAAACATTTCCTCGAAGCTATTTAAATTGATCGAGAGATTGTCAAATTGTAATTCCAACTTATCTTTGGATATGTCAGGAGGTTCTAGGTGGATCATGGCTACCTTAAAGAAATACGAACGAATATCAATTAGATATTGAGGGGATCAACTTTTGGAAGGAGATTCACATTTTGAATTAGTGGGATCCTCTTGCTTATCATATGTAGGTGTTATATCAAGGTATTGTAGTTCATGTGTTAATAGATCCTTCATTGGATAATTATATCCTAAACTTGATTTATCATTAGGCTATAGGAAATAGGGATTTATGAGGGAACGCCATCCCTACTAATGGCAACCTAGACCAAATCCATGCCAATTATGCCAATAAAAATAGTGTAAGATGAAGGATGAGTTGTATAGGAAGTTGAGGCTTGGATAGGATGGGGGCTCAGGTTATAGAGGTTTTATTGTTTTTAAGGAGGTATTGATACCTCTCTACACAAAGTTGGTTTGGTTTGTTGGGACCTCCATTGGAATAATAGCACTAATGGTCAAAGATATATTTATGGTCAACCAAAATTGTGTGTTGTCTGAATGCTAGGTGGTGTGACACAAGTGTTATGTACCATATATTCTCCTATTCTTAGATTTTTCATAAGGATAAATATGTGTGGTGTCTTAGGATGAGTTTGCAATATTAATGATCCAAAATTTATCGATGGAGAGGAAGAGAATGTAGATTCTTGTGACTCAAGTGAAAGGTTGGTGGGTGGAGGGGATATGACGGGTGGTAGAGTACTGGATCTAGGAGGGGGATGAGAAGTGGAGACATTAAAATGTGGAGACATAAAAAAAAAATCCATCTGATATACATTACTGGGGGACATCCTTTACAAAAAAAGCTATGATAAAATTCTCCTTCAATGTCTCGAGACACAAGAAACCCATCACATCATCTCCACTATTGATGATGGTAATTGTGAGGGTCACTTAATTGAAATGACCATCACTAAAATAATCTTATGCATTGGTTACTATTGGCCCACCATGGAGTGTGATTGTTGTGCCTATGTCAAGAAATGTGTCAAATGCCAAAAACACGCTAACTTAATACATTTACCATCATAAGCATTGTAGCCTATCCAATTTATATAGCCATTCTCACAATGGGGTCTTGACCTCATAGGCAAAATCACCCCAACATCCTCAAGAAAAAATAAGTTCATAATAATAGCTATAGAATACTTCACCAAATGGGTAGAGGCTATTTTGCTCATTCAAATGATATGATCCAAAAATTATGAAATTCATTCAACAACACCTCATATATCACTTTGTAATCCCTTTCTGAATCATCTCAAATAATGACACACTATTTAAAAACAAGGATGTTCATGCACTATGCAAAAAAATATAACATCAAACATAGTTTGTCAACTCTGTATTATCCTCAAGGAAATGATCAATAAGAAGCAACAAACAAAACCATTTATGCCATACTTCATAAAATGGTGGCTAATTTTAATAATGATTGGCATCATAAAATTCCCTTAGCAATATGGGCATATCAAACCAGCATCAGAACACCTATTGGGGAAACCCCATTATCATTAGTCTATGGCAAAACCAACATCAAAAAACCTATTGGGGAAACCCCATTCTCATTAGTCTATGGCACAACCAACATCAAAAAACCTATTGGGGAAACCTCGAATTGAAGTGTGAATGCTTAATTATTTGCTTGTTAAATGTTATTGCGAGAGGTTGAATGTGGCATTTTTAGGTATCTATAACAAACCTTTCATCCACTAGATGCTCTTATGCATAAAATATTCCTTTCAAATGGGAAGAGGAACACTAAGAGGCTTTTGAGGATTTGAAGGTGCATTTGGTGAAGGCACCTATCCTAGTTGATCCAAATTGGAAAAAGAATTCCGTGTTCATGTGGATGCTTCAAATTTTACAATTGGCTACACTTTAGCTCAAGAAGCATAGTTTGGACTAGACCAACCCATATTATTTATGAGCAAATTATCATTGAGAGCAGAGAAGAATTATAGTACAACATAATGAGAAGCACTAGGAATGGTGTATGTAGTACACAAGTATAAGTACTATTTGTTGGCTAACCCATATTATTTTTATATAGATCACCATGAACTATTGTATCTAATCAATAAATTAATAATTTATGGATGAGTAAGTAGATTGGTCATCACTCTATAGAAAATCGTATTTCAAGTGGTAGTGAGACCAAGGAAGAAGCATGTGATAGCATATCAGCTACGAAGGATTCACTAAAGAGAACCTATAGAAGGAGGAATATAAGATAAATTTATGATGTATAGTTATTTATGATAAGTTTGGTACTTGCATGGTATAAATATATCGAAGAATAGTTATTGATAAAAGAGCTACCAAAGGAAATGATGACAACCGATAAAAAAAATGATCACAAAATCAACATATTTGATATTGATTGTAGGTTTGTTATATAAAATGGGGAGGACCACATTTTGAGAATATGCGTAATGGAATATGAAGTACAAAAAAAACTAAAGGAGGTACACGAGGGACTGGTAAGAGGCCATATGAGACTAGATGCAATAGCTAGAAAGGTGTTGTTGGCAGGGCTATGGTGGCCTACCCTTTATCACGATGCCAAGGAGTATGTCAAGGCATGTGATACATGTCAAATAACGAGGAAGCCATTAAAAAGAAACTTCATGCCATTACACCCATCACAACCTTAGGAACTCTTTGAAAGATGGGGTTTATATTTTATGGGACCATTGCAAACCAACCATAAGAGAAAATGTTGATACATTGTAGTAGCAATAGAATACTTAACAAAATAAGTATAAGCAAGAGCCTTACCTGATAACTATATAAGGAGCATGACTCAATGTTTACATGAGTAGGTTATCGCATAATTTGGAATTTATCTTTAATTGAAAATCGATCAAGGAGGTCATTTTGTTAATGAAATTATTCAAAATTTGACAAAGGAATTTAGAATCTTTCATTCCTTGTCAAGCCCATATTACCATAGATTAAATAGGTAAGTAGAGACAATGAATAAGGTCCTAGTTTTGGTTATGTACAAGACATGTGGAATAGAAGATATCGATTGGGAGGAGCACTTGTCAGCAGTTATTTGGGTGTACATGACCATATTTAAACCAATATAAAACCATAAACCATTTCAATTAATGTACGGGTAGGAGGTAATGATACCAATTTAGTTTTTGGTATGAAGTTTAAGAATAGCAGTAGCACACAACCTAAATGATGAAGAGATCATGGAAGAGAGGCTCACAATACTAATATAGTTAGTAAAAAGAGGGTGATGGCACAATGGGTGATAGAGATTGCTCAACAAAGATACAAGTACTGGCATGATAAACATCTTAGGAAAATGGATTTTAAGATTGATGATTTAGTGATCAAATACAATGGAAAACAAGAAATCAAGATAAGAAATTTAAAATATTTATGGCTCGGACCTTTCCAAGTAGAAGAAGTATTAGACAATTAGGTTGTCTGGTTAAAGAAATTAGATGACACAGTTTTCCCTAAAAGTGTAAATGGTTCTAAGTTAAAAGTGTACAAGGCATAGTTACAAGAAGAACAATAGAAGAATCCTACATAACCCTATAAAAAAGTGTTAGATCGTCTATAGACCTGTCTCAGTTAGACCTCCTATAAAAATAGACATAATAACTCAAAAATTGAATGAAAATGCATCAAGGAAATAAAAATAAGTTAAAATTCATGTGGAAGGAAGGGGTTACCTGGCAGGATAATTTGGTAGCCTGAAAGTGAAAAACAAACCCATCCATATGTTTTTGGGTGCACAGATGGGTTCATACATGTTCTAGTGTCTAACTTGGATTGGTCCCTCTGCTAGCCGTAGAGTCCATTGATGGAGTTTGGCATCGATCCAGTAATAATTGGTCTTTGTTGTGCACCTGTAATCACAAAAATATGGAAAGAAAACTTAGTGGGAGGAGTGTTGAGTTCTTAGAATGTTCAGGAATATTTCAAACTATATTTGGGTAGCATAACGATGCATCAAATCCTCCCCTTGAAACCATAGGAAGCATGGTTTATTTATAGGCCTCTTGGGAAGAAAAAGGGGCAAGTGATGTGGTGAGAGAAGGAGGAGAGGGAAGGCCTATTTAATGCATTAGGTGGATGGGTAAGGCTTACCTCCTATGGATGATGGGTGTTCCATGCCTCTTAATCACCTAGGGAAAATCAAATTACATAGGGAAGGTAGAAACCACTTTTTATTTAATTCTCATTAAAGGCTTTAAAGGGGAAAAAGGAGTGGATTTTGTGTGAAGGGGTGAGTTATTAGAAAAGAATGTAGAGGGGTGTTAGTGGGGGATGAGGTGGATCCCACCTGGGTATTAAGGTAACCTAGGGCTTAGGTTAGCTTTACATAGGGTTTAGGTTAGCTTTTCTTAGGTTTTAGGGTAGCTTTACATAGGGTTTAGGTTAGCTTTGCCTAGGGTTCAAGGTAATTGAATTAATGTGTGAATACTTCATTCTTTGCTCATTAAATATTACAAGAAGCTGAATGTGGTATTTTTAGATGTCTACATTTTGCCCCTTTTTGTACTGCATTATGTGAAGACATAATGTAATGCAAAAATTTATGACATTGAAGTGGTGGTTTGATTCAAAAGAAGATGATGAATTAATGATGGGTGATTTGTGATTGACCACAACTTTTAGTGTGTTGCAATGATTGGTTGAGGGGAGAGATGTAACGTTGTCTTGAATCTTGTTCAATTTAAAGTGCCCTAATTATGGAAGGGATGAGTATTCTTGAAAATTTTTCTTTTGATAAATTTGTTAACCTTGATTGATTTAGTAAGTTGATGAACCATATATAGGTGTCCTTGTGATGCTTCGATCGATTATAAGTGGACACATTGCCACATTGCTGAAGCAATTGTGTGAGTAACCTAGAAATATTGATATTAAATTTATCAAATTATAATGGATTGAGTTTTGATTTTGTTTGCCCTAGCAAGTGAGGGCATGTGATAGTCTTAGAAAAAGGTTATTGGATGAATGTGATTCCGATATTGAGTATTTGAATATTGATTACGTGCAAGGAAATTTTTTTATATGATATCTACCCCCTCAAGTGATGAGTCAATGGGAAAAAAAAATGAATATGGTAACAAATTGGTTGATAAAGGTGGATTTTAAGATCACCTAAAAGCTACAAAAGGTGAATTTTGATGTGTTGCATGGATTGGAGGCCCAAATTGTGAAAACATAGGGATAGGTGTGCCCAAATTTTAAGATTTTGCATGATTTTTGAAATAAGATTTATATCTTTGTATGTTTGGGTCAAAAAGGTATCCAAAAATGACTTTTTTGGAAAAATGTACATATAGGTGCATCTGTCTGTATGGAATCATATAAAAAAGTGCAAACATTCTTTACGATCATACAAAATTGTATAGATGGGTTTGCTCATTTCATACAATTATATGAAACCGTATGAATTTGTACAATTTCTAGTTTGATTCTCATAAAGGCACACACAAAGAGGTGCGTACCTCATTTTTATTGTGTGAGTTTAAGGAGAGGAACGAGGTAGAGCAAGTGTGTGACATGGAGCACTACCAAATTTCAAAACCCGAGTGACAATATGGTCTAGAATGGTGATAGAGTGAGCATTGGAGGGTGTGCAATGCTGGTTAGTGGACTTTTCATCGAGCTATATGCATTTGGAATAAAGTGAACCCTAGGTTTAAGATTTTACATGTTTTAACTAGTTTTTTTGAAAATTTTGTGCATTTTTACATGTTTGGGGCAAAAGGATATCCAAAAATACATTTTTTTTGGAAAACATACGAATGAGTGCGCTCATCCATACAAAATTGTATGGATGAGTGCACCCAATCTGTACAACCATACGAAGTTGTATGTTTTTTTATAGAAAACATGTGATGGATGTGGGCTGATGTGTTTGTTTTTAGTGTTTTTGTAAGTCAAGAATTTGAGGCCACGATATCAATTTTTACCCTTGGTGAATTATCTAAAGGTATTTTTGGATGAGGTAGAGTGGCTATGGCTTGAGAAGATTGTGTTCTATGGGATCACACAAATGGATGTGTTTTGGTGCGACCATGCATATTTGTATGCAACTTGTGAGTGGTGGGATGTTCACAGGAACACATTCTATTTTTTGACAAGGGAAATGATAATTACTTTGGAGGATGCTTATCATATTTATTGGCTTCCATTGGATGGATTGACTCTTATGGTTGTACAAGGAAATGAGGTATGGAATAACACACTACAAAGGAATTTTTGAGATGATTGAAGGGATGTGAGGGTTGTCGACGAAGGTATTAAGTATGGGGATCATTACACATTTAGGATTTTATCCTGAAGATGCATTATGTGATGCCATATGTCTCAAGATTGATATTCCTCTAGAAATTGATGTGGCTAGTTTGTGATAAGATAGAGCATTGGAGTCACTTTGTGTGGGCACCAACCTTGTTGACCTAGACTTATCACGAGTTGCATGGAGTGCAAATGATTACTAAGAGGTCCTTTTGTAGTAGTTCATTGATTTAATTATGGATTTAGGATCACATAATAGTGATGAGGTCGAGAGGACAACCATTTGAGGCTCATGCATTATTGGCATTGGATGTACCAAATACCATGGAGTGGTAGTGTGATATGGAGGAGAATACAAAGAGGGATCATGAGAGGCACACCCTATATTATTGATAACAATTTGGGGATTTGAGACCTGATGATATTGTGTGGTAACCCTATAGAGGGACTGTAGCTTACCAAGAGGATGGTGTGTGTAGGCCCAAAAGGCCACATAAGAAAATATTTGCAAAAAAAATCCAAAATTTTGCTAAGTGTTGGAAGGTGTCTCTATACTACAACTACACCAAGCACCAATTTTATTTAGATCATAGTCAATGTAGTCAAAATAAGGTGATTCACAATTCAAAATAAAACCAATGCCAAGATCACTCCAAATCACACTTAGATGAGATCAACTATAGATCACAGCTAGCTCAATCAAACTACCCAAACTTTCCATTTGGAATGCGATCCAATGCCAGGTTCTCCATTGCATTCAAGTTATTGAACGTAAGACAAAAGGTGTGGTCACGTGCCATACAACATGCTATAGGCCATAGTCAAACCAATCAAAATAATCATCTCTTAAAAATAAAAATATGATCCAATTCCCAGTGTCTTTAGGCTGCAAGTTGTCTCTAGGTTGTAATCTATCTCTAGGCCACAACCAAATAGATCAAAATGAACAAGTTTGCAATAAAAATGTGGCCCAGAGAACATTTTTCATGCCAAAGTAAATAATTAATTTGAACAAAGGATAATGAAGAAATTGTAATGGGGCATCGTAAAAGTAAGCCCTAAGCTACAATAAAATCTTTCAAAATACCAAGATTCACAATTCAAAATGTGATCCAAGGAATAGTTTTTATGTTGTAGTCCAATTTTGCTTTGGAACAACAATAAAAAGGAAAATACGAAAGTCTACAAAAAATGTAAGCACTAAATCACAGTAAGCCTGGTCAACATCAACATCAAAAGTAAAATAATTATGATATTCAAACTCTAAAGCAAATAATACTAAGTGTCTCCAAGCCCTAATCATTAAACACCCAGGTTTTTTTGAATCTGGATTTTTCAAAGGTAAGTCAATGGGTGGCATTGAATCTACAAGTTATAAAATGAAGATCTCAATGCAACAAAAAAATGATAAATTTGAGTGAGGTTTTTGAGTTGATAAGATGAAGTATCCATGATTTAATGCTACTTTAGCTATAGATCAATGACAAATAAGAGACAACAAGAATAGGGGATGATGTTGATGTAGTCTTGGCAAGATCACACAGCTAGAATCCATGAAAGCCAAGCAAGTTGCAAAGGATCGATGAGGAAAGATCACTCATAATTCTTGGATCAAACATTAGGCCACCACATCAACATCCCACTATTTTAGAATTCATTTTTCCTTGTAATACTCTATTTTATCTTAAATTTATTGTAAAAACTATAAATAGAGGCCATGACCTCCTTTAAAAAGGTTTGCTCTAAAGTGTTTTCTTGTACTACTATTATACACTCTTTGTAAATTAATAAGAAAGAGAATTACTTGAATGTTTGTCGTAGACTTGTATCTTCTCTTCTTTGGATCATAAACTCTTGAAGTCATTTCTGCTATTGCTACTATAGTCATTGTATTCTATTAATTTTTATTACTAGCTTAGAGCAAATTGGAATGATTCATATCTGAATGTATGATTAGAAAGGATTCTAATTTTGTTGGTCAGAGTATCAATTTAATTCTATTAATTTGGATTATTGACACTCTTGATGTTTGGAATAATTTTTGAAGCATGTGATTGTTTTAAATAATGAAGATGACTAGTTTCAAATGTTGTTAGTCTTAAGTATTATTTCCTAAAAAATGATTTTTCAAAGATTCTTTGTAGATGCCTATGATGTTAGCTTTATCCATACACCATTAATTAATTTTTCTATTAACCCTTTCATTTCAATCCCTATCCTTTATATATGCATTTGAGCTTAAAAGAGTCAACATCCATTAATTTGACAAGGTATACCAACCTACTCTAGAGGTTGGGTTAAGGTATTTTAACCCTTCCAATGTTTGGTTTGGATTATGATTGGTAGGTTTTCACCTTTAAAAATATTATAGATAGTAGTCCCATGTCAAGTTTAGCTTGATAATAAATCATACCATAATAGTGTGGAGATGGCATGAGTTAGATGGGGTAGATGGATGATGGTTCAAGATGCATTTCAACTGGATTTATTTCCATATAGTCGCATGCAGAGATAGTTTAAACTATGATAGGGTGTGCTAGATCCTTATATGGTGATTTGGTATTGCAATGTATATTTTAGGGAATGACCAAATGGAGGGGCCTTTGATATTTCCTTGGATGAGGTGTTAGCTCTACTTGATGTTGATGATGCTGAAATAACATTAGAGTATGATTCTTGGTGGGTGATAAAAATATGGGAGCCTGGGATAGGTGTGATTGATGGTTCTAGGAGTATAGGATCTTAGGCCACACCTAGGAGTTGAGGAGCGATAGCAGATAGGCCAAATGATATTACAGGTGGGATTGCGGTAGTGACTGGTGGTGGAAGATCTATATCTATAATTGGTGGCTCAATAGCCCATAGTAGTAGGTGGGGAGGATGAGGGTACTTCTTAGGAGGGACCACCCTTGAGGAAACACATGCAACCATGATATGATAGTAAATCTAGGCCCTCATGAGTAGGTTAGGTAGATATAGGACTAGATGACAAAGACCAGGATGATATGGCCAAGATGTATGTAGAGGAGATGTGGATTAATATGCATGATGTTGATGCTTAGTGAGACAAAGAAGAGCAGGTAGAGGGGGAGAGATATTCCCTAAGGTTTTAGGTGGATTAGTGTGTATAATGGACATGTAATGGCATATATAATAAACCTTGGATGTTTTTATTGGATTTGTACAATAATGTATGGTAAAGGTAATCAATGACATAGTGATAGTTGCATTTGACATATGAGTATATAGTGAGATCATGAATATGTAATATGTATGATAATGAAAATCTAATCACAAAGTGCATGTAAGTGTTTATGATGATGCTTGGGTGATTGACCTAAGCACAATGCATGTTGGTCTTGATGGTGGACTAGTTATACAACTAGACGTGATGTGTGTTTGTTTCTTCTGCTAAGGTGTCTCAGATGGTAGAAGGGATTTCTAAAGAGTCAAACATCTAAGTTTTATCATCAATAATTTATTAGTCAAGTTACATTCTACTAAAACCTAGACCATCTTGACTGAGGTTGAGCCTATAATGGATCTTTGTGTATAGAGTGATATGTTCATTTGTCCATTTTTGAGTGAGGTTGGACTAACCCATTGTAAACTTATCTAGGTAAGCTAGCTCAGCCACAAGTAAGCATTTGTCTATACAAGAGAATTTCACTAATGTAATAGACATGTCACCACTTGTAAGGCATGCTCCATTGCCAGTCATGCATCTATAGCCTCGATGGAGATTTACCCTATGATATTATGAACCTAAGGAGCTCAAGGATTCAATATTTGTGATGGTGCTATTTTATTTTCTCTTTGCTTACCTTTTTTTAGCTTATAATTTTGTTGAACATCAATTTTTTGAATAACACAAATTATAGGATGAATGGGAAAACCGTTCATTTAGTGGCTAGTGTACACAAGGCATTATCTTCGCTAGACTCAATTTATTTTTTAATTTGAACATGTTTGATACATGAAATAACCCTATTCAACCAAGGGAAGTATAAAATTATGTTAGAATCCAATTATGTTTGATAAATTTTTATGATATCAACTAAAATGTTGACTACTAGAAAATGCTTCCATTATAAATCAACCTATGCATAAGTTTGAACATGACATCATGATAGTTGTGATAACTAGTGTATGATGTTGTATATAGTGAAATATACCTATACACAAGTGAATGATCATAATGATGTGAGAATGTAGATATTGGTGAACCACTAATGAGAAACCACTAATGCCTTAGGTGGAAGGGGAAGGAAGAATGAAAAATCGTTCAAGTAGCAAAGATGAATCAATTAGAATGCTAACAAAATATCGAGAGGTGGAAGAATATCGGTTGGCTATGTATAAATTGTGAAGATAGATAAAGGAGAGAAGTAAGGGGATTGCAAAGAATGGTTCATGAAACATCAAATTGACCAATGGATACAATAGGAGAAGGGAATAATTCAATCATGGATTTCACGTTCTCAGACTAGTATAGAGATTCCTTAGCCCAATGTGCACCTTAGAGATATTTTAAGAAGCAAAGTGGAGAAGAATATTGATAAGGGAAAAAAGAATATTTAATAATCCTAAGGCAATTGATTCCTAAATCCCAAGATCATGCAAAACCACGCACTAGAGTGAAACTCATTGACTAGGCTAGAAATAGAAGCAACTTGGGAAACCTAGGAAGTTCTTCAAGACTTCTAGGTAATACAAGTATGCTTAACTAAGGAGGGAGTTCAGATGGTCTCATTCTTGGTAACTCAAGAGGAAGAAATTATCCTCCTACTACCCATAGGTTGACTAGTCCATAGGATGGACTACAAATGCTATCCGTAAACATAGTCTAAACCAACCAATAACTATGAATTTGTTAGGATAGAACACTAGGTCTACTTAAATGAGATCATTGAAATTGAATATGCCATCATGAGTGATAGAGGGACTGGCTAAATCTCGAGCAGCTAGGAGTGTGTTATCCCAACATTAGAGAGATTCAATCAAAAGGGGGAGAGAATGATTTGAGCAGGCTTAGGGAAGATATGGAGTTAGAAATAGAGATCAAATTCCTCCATGGAATTCAAACCAATATTAGGTTTTTCGAGAAGGAGAAGAAGTATAAAGGTAGAAGGACATACTTCGAGGCAAAGGAAAAGCTACATAAAGGATTGATTAGAATTTTAGAAAACAAGGAGACCACCATCTAATAAAAAGGACAAATAGCCATCAGGAGCAAAATAAATTTTGCTACATTGATGATAGAATAATTATTCGAAATACAAAAATAATTATTGAAATAATTAGTTTTAAAGGTAGAAAAACCTATCTTGATGATGGCTACCCAAGAAAGACCCATATTTTAGATGATAGAATCCATCTTGAAGATAGTAGCCTAGAAAAATTCATCCTATAGATGGTAGAACTCATCCTGGATACAACAAACCAAGATTGATCCATCTTAATGATGACAGATCAGATAGAATCAATCATGAATGTAATAGGATTGATGGAATTAGTTAAGGTGATGACAATAGGGGAAGCCATTAGGATGTTTGTAGTAGGAATGATACAAGGGGTCTCTGTCATCTATTAGAGGAAAAAGAAGTTCGATAGAGGGTGGATAGGGTATATTGGAATCTCATCTAGATTTGAAATGATTAGAAGGAAGAGTAGCTATAAATGGAGACTCTCCAAAACTAAGGAAATCATTGAAATCACCAATAGACTAAATCAATTAATGGTAATGATGATTTTAGTAGTCAAGGGACTCACAATCATCAAAACGAGGAAATGACGTTCAAAATATTGGAATTCCACATTTACATTACCATGTGCTTAACCGGACAAAAATTAAAGAAGAGAAGTATTTATAATACTAATAATAATAAATAAGAAAAAGATAAGAAAAAGAAAAATATAAAATAAGAAAAAGGATGAAAATGGGAAAATATGACAATCACATGCAAAGGTGATGATGTGGCACACATGCAAATGTTAGGGGTAAAAGTGGTGGTTAAATGAGTAGTGGCATGGGTGATAATGGGTAGATGTAAAGCCTATAAATTTGATGCCAAGAAGAAGGATTGTTCATTCATTGTAGATAGAAGGAAGGCAGTAGTGCAAGAGAAGCATTTACTGAAGAGAACGGGGTTGAAATTGAGGTAGAATCACCTACATACCATGAATTTGTCCAAGATGAATTATAGTAGATGCCACATTAACTCGATAGATTTATAAGCTTCATAATTTTTAAAATGATCTAATAAATCATATTACAAAGACTTATTGGGTTTAAATTATCCAAATATTTAGTGTTACCTTTCTTGGAAACCAAGGTAATAAAAGTAGCATTGATCTCACTTATTATAGCCTTCCTTTTTTGGGCCTCTTCAATTACATCAAACATATCACTCTTCAATAAATCCTAAATTTTTTGAAAGAAAGATGTAGAAAATCCATCGAGGCTAGGTGCCTTGTTAGGATGGAAAGAGAAAACTGCTTCATAGAGCTCTTGTGAGAGTATATTACATTATTTGGTACATGTCAATGTACCACCTTGGGTACATAACTAGAGTAGGAGTTTAATTTAGGGTAAGGTTGAGTAGTTACTTCATGCAATGTAATAAATGCACAAGTGTTAGAATGTGCAATGATGTAATTGTACAAGGAGTCCACTTGTACATGAGTCATAGGAAAGGTAGATGAAGAGTCATAGGAAGATTAAGGACCAAGGAACATGTCTTTCTATATATATATATATATATATATAGGCCTTAGATGAGAGAATAGATGTAGAATATAGAATAAAGAGTGTATATTATAGAGTAGTGAATGTAGTACAATGTAGTCCTTTCAAAACCATTTTATGGAGTGTTCATGTCCTCCATTATACTGCATTGTACCATTTTTGTGAGCTTTCATTAATGGCATTTTTTGAGTTATTACAAATGTTTATCTTATCATTTTCTTACATATTATAGTACCATTATTATATAGTTATCATAACTAGCTTATTTTATATCTTGTGGTTGCATTTCATTTACTACCGTCATCTTCAATAGCTAACAGTGGTATCCGAGCCACAATGTATCAGCTAGAAAATAGGGAGAACCACAAGTGAGATTGAGAGTAGATAGTAAATCTCAGTTTCAATATTTTTGAGATTGCATTTGGCTAGAGTCTTTCCATAGGGTTGCATAAAAACTTGTGAATACTAAGACTCAACGTTGATTCCTCTAGATTGACAAATCAACTAGTGAAGATTCATCATCTCTAGATTTAGAGTTTCTTCCATTTCAGTTATAATACATTATTGTAGGAAAAGGAGATTCAAAGAAATTTGGGAAGCTTCCTACATAAAGCTAGGAAGAATATCTTCTTTAGAATCAATCCAATACTAGAAGCAACAAACAAAAGATCAAATATTTGGAGGCCTAAGGAAAATATCCCATTGCTAAAGATTATAGACCTGTAGAGTTTAAAAGAAGAAAATACCATAGAAGCCTTGTTGCAAATTCAAGGTAGAAGAGAATCCAAAAAAGATTCTAGATGAAGATAAGAGATTGGTGATATCCATTGAATATTTAAGACTTCATCCTGAAGAAGTTGAAGAGACCCACAAAAGGTCCCATTGAAGAACTTCCAATTTTGGAAGAGATAGAGAAGGACTAGCAAAATTCCCATTCCTGAAGCAGCAAATTTTAGAGATCCAAGAGGGAGATCTCATTTCCAAACTTCCATAGTAGAAGGTTAAATAAAAGGTCTCATTAGGAAGACCAAAGAAGTTGTGAGAGTGAAGACCCTAGAGAAGAGGTCTTAACGAAGGTTGAAAGGAGAAATAAGGAGAAGGTTTGGAGAGCCTTTGAAGGATATTCAAATAAGACCATTGAAGGAGTTCCTAGGAGAACACATTGGAGAAATTCACTACCAAGAATAAGTTCTTTATAGTAATGAAATTCACCACCCTACAACAAGACCAAGAGAGAAGGATTTGAAAAGAAGCTTGCCAAATTTTGGAGGATATTAGTGAATACCTCAAGATAGTTAGATTCTTGAGAAGAAGGCCTAGATTGAAGTTAAAATTCAACAAGGATATTTAATGATATTAGAGATAGAAGAAGCCACAAAATCTGAGAGATTTATATATTGCCACTAAAGGCTAGAAGGCTCATTTGAAGAAAGGAGGATTGTTGATTGCACAGTAGAAAACTAAAGGGTTATTGAAGGAAAATCTTAGCTATGATTTGGAGGAGTTTCCTACCAAACTTTTGATACTCAAGGACATTTCAATGGAGAGATTGATTGCTTTGTACTTTGAAATTTTTAGATTTGAGATCAACAAGAAAGCAACAATATGGGCAACATCAATAGCTACTAAATTTTAGATTTATAGGATACATCCTAAAGGAAATTTGAAGCCACCAAACTATAGATTCAAGAAGCAAGTTAAAGAAGCTACAAAGCTACAAATTGGTGAGTTAAAGAGTTTTTTTGGATAGCCAAAAAAAGTTGCAACTTCATCTAGTACGAAGTAACATTAAGGTGAATCTAATCACCTTGAATTCCTTCATCTATAGAGATCAGTAAGGTAAGCATCTTTAGTGTAAAATATTCATTACTTGAACATTAGTTACTTGATTCATTATTAAGTTTTATTAAGCATCATATAGAGTTTTAAATTTGCAAGGAGAATATTGCATATTAAATTCTTCAAGGGAATGCATAAGATAGTTTCTTATAAGGTTAATACTTGCACATTAAAATAGGAGTTAGATAAATTTCATTAGAAAGAAAAAACCATCTTCCTATTGTCTAGTTAAAGCAAAGAAGACATTACTCTTAAAGTGCGAGTTGCATAGATTATAGTGCATATTTCACTCTTAAAGTGCAAGTTGCATAGATTATAGTGCATATTTCAAGTTCCTTTTAAGGGTTCATTTATAGGAGTAATAAGGTGAGATTACTATTGCACTATACTATTTATTATTAATTACTTTTTAAGGTGCATTAAGGATTGATCAAAAGTGAAAAATTAGTGCACAAGCTAGATTAAGTCAGAGTGTCAAGAGACACTATTCAACACACGAAACTTGTAGCATATCTTGGTGAAAGCAAGTCATAAAAATAAGGGTATATTAGTTGTTTGAAATTATTATTGCAAGTTATTCAATCAAGTGAGTTAGAGGTTAGCATTTTCTAGTAAGGAATATAATGTTAGATCACTATTTTCTATCAAAAGTAGATCTAGAGCCATCTCATCTAAAATGTTAGAAAGCTTGGAAAAGAAGACATACGACCTAAAACTATGGTGCAATTTAAGGTGTTCTATATTAATTATTAGAGAATCATTTGTGTTATATAAGAAGCACCATTCTTGTCCTTTCAAATACAAAAAAAAAGGACAAAATATATAGCCTCTAAAAGGTATTACAATGGCCTACAAAGTATAGTCTTCAAGCAGCCATTTCAAAGCAAGGGAGAGATCCAACAAAGAGCTCAGAAAATAGGTCTTCAAGACACTAGACTTAGCATTGAATGATATCATATAAGCATCATTCATGGTGTAAGTCAATCTACATCACAAGGAGATCAAGTTGGATAGCATAACCATGTTAGAAAGGTAAGTTTATCATAGTATTAGCAAGGAAAATAACACAACGAAAAGCAGTGAAAATAAGGTGAAAGTAAGGAGCCTATTATCCAAGAGAATATTATGGAAATATTGTAATAATAACAATACCTTAGGGTTGAAGCAAGAACCTTCAAGCCATTAGTATAGAAGCACCTTGGAACCACCTACGTTGGATAGTGACACCATTAGCTAAATAAAGCTAAGCAATTGATAGTTGTCAAGAAGCATTGAGAAAATAATCAATAGTTAGCAAGAGTATTGGGTAAGTAAAGGTTTTAAAAGATGTAGCTACATGTAATATTGAGGACATCCACTTACCACCCTAAGAGAAGGAACCTTGTACCACTTGGCCCAAGAGTGAAGGAGAAAAATATCATCATTGGAATCCTTTGTAACACTTTCTTGTGTAACATGCACAAAGGGAAAGGAGTGCCCAAGTAATGCTCATGTCGATTGACAGAGTTTAGTCCTCATCACTCAGTATAGACACATTGATATAACACCCATATCAGCAAGATTGGCATCTTATAACACACCTCATAGACCAACACCACCTACCAAAGAGTTACATGCTCGAATAACACATATGTTGTTGAGATTGGGATTATCTAGCCTGCCTCATAGACCAGTTCCACCTAGCAAGGAGTTATAGGTTTGAACAATAATGTATATGCTATTTGGTATACATTACATAGGGGGGTAAGGACCATTAAATACCTCTACCTAAATAATAATTAGAGCACATATTTTTCTATGCAGTCAAACAACGTTAAGGGAGGAAGAGACTGTCATCTAAAGAGCATCAAGAATATCACCCAAATTAATGCTTGGGACCATACCTCGTTGATCGTGGAGATACAAAATTCAAGGATTCAAAATTATAATCAAAGCCTACATCGAACAACAAGGAGCATGTTATTAAAATGTATGAGTGTAGTCTAATGTTAGTTGCTTTATATATAATATAAGGAGTTATAAGGTCATTTAAGCTCTAAGGTTGGTTTATTAAACAAGAGGAAGAATAAGGAGATAAAACCTTACATATACTATAAAAGTTCTAGAAATAAAATTAAAGGATGAAATTTATATTAAAAAGAGATTTTACAAATTACATTGCTTGATATTCTAATACCTTAGTATTTACAAATAATCAAAGTAGGATATGTAAGTGTTTCTACCTTAGATAATTAAATATTATTTTGCAATTATTATTATTATTTTCTAAAGTTCCAAAAATAGGGAGATATGAGTGTAGTCTAATATTAGCTGTTTTCTATAAAATATAAGGAGTTATAAGGTCATTTAAGCTCTAAGGTTGGTTTATTAAACAATAGGAGGAATAAGGAGATAATACCTTAGATATACTATTAAAGTTCTAGAAAGTAAATTGAAGGATGAAATTTATATTGAAAAGAACTTTTACAAATTACATTGCTTGATATTCTAATACCTTAGTATTTGCAAATAATCAAAGTAGGAGATATAAGGGTTTCTACCTTAGATAATTAAATATTATTTTGCAATTATTATTATTTTTTAAAGTTCCAAAAATGGGGAGATATAAGGAATACTACACCAAAATTTAGTCTATTGGAATTTAGAAAATTAAACTATTGAAAATTAGAATTGAGAGAAGCTCTTCATAGCATTGATTAAAGAGTTGGAAATTATTGCTTACACTAGTTTCTTATACAATTAAAGAAACTAAAGAATCCAACTATAGAGTCTTGAAGATAGAGAAATTATATCAAATTAAAAGTGCATCAATAGGGAGAAATAAGGTGAAACATAGTAGTTGAACTTTAGGGATTCAACTCAAATTGAAATTAAGCACTTTCTCAAGATCTTAGCATACTATTGGGAGACATAAGTTTCATACCCCACCCTGGGCAATATTTTGTCCTGATTGACTATATACTAATAAATTATGAATGGATGTCTAGTTTAAATGCTTTGAATAATTATTGCATTAATTATGATTATTCATATTGAAGAATACAATACGACTAATGTGTTGTTGATGTGTAACATCAGATACCCCATGGATAGAATAGGTATAGTTACCCCACCAAGGACGAGTACTTGAAAAGGGAAGTGATGATTTAGATGGTTTAGGATAAATTGGATGATTACCCTCATATAGGCATGCATTATCACTTTAGGGATAATCATCAATAAGCCAACCACCTAGAGCCAAAGTTGGTAGCCTAGAAGCTATCGTAAATTCTTCAACTAAGACGGGTGACTAGGTTGATGGAAAAAAACTCCCACCTTGTTTGATGAACCTGATTGTTTGTTGTTTGTAAAATGTTTGACTAAGGAACTCCATCGAAAAAAGAGTCAATGGATATAGAGGGTCCATTACCCCAAATCCGTTTGAATATACCATACTAATGGTTGATATTATTATGGGTATATAGTTAGAAAAAATTATGTGAATTTTATTATTAAATTAAAGGAAATATATTTCGTTTAAATAATAAATGAGTTTTTTTTTTAATTTAATTATATATATATATATATATATATATATTAAATAATAACAAATTAGTGTTATTAGAATATATATAATAATAATAATAAAGAGTTTATATTATATATACAAATATATATATATATATATATATATAATATATTATAAAAAAAAATTGAATTTTATTTAAAAGCTATTTTAAAATAGAAAAGGAGTGCTTTTAAATAATAGATGCATGTTTTTCTTTTTGAAAGGTATATTCATACTCTCTCCTTTATATAAATTAAAGAAGGATTCTTTTAAAAGTAAAGAGAAATAAAGGGTACGAGGCTTTTAAATTATATAAAAATGAAAATGTGTTATAAGCTTCGAGATGAAGCATGAGCAAATATGGTGATTAAAAGCCTTTAAAAAATATATCTCTCATGTCATCCACCAAGGATAACCAGGAATTTAAGGCGACATATAGCATTGATGAGGAGGAGGACTTTTGTAGTTGGGAGATGAATTTTCCCATGTTAAGAGGACCAAAATTTGTGAGGGAAAGGGGCTGGAAAAAAAGAAAGAGAAATAATAGAGTTTGGTGAGCGAAGGGAGAATAAACCAGAGAGGAGACCAGAGGGATTAAAGAAAAGTAATCTTGAAGGCTATTTGGAGGAAGAAGCAATCTATTTCAAGTTGGAACTTTCATTTACGTAACCTTGTTTTACAATTTAGTAAATGGTTGTGCTTGTTTAAGATATATATCCTTTTAGGACTGTTGTTTTTCTATGAGTTTTCTGGAGACATAGCATCTCCTAGATAGACATCTTGGATGATGAAATTTTATCAACCAATCTACCTGAGCAGTTTAAAATTCCCTATTGGTTGCATCCCTTTTTGGTTTGTGTGTTTTTTTATGATCGAGTGGAGGCTATAGTTTAGCAGTGATGTTGATATCCACATATATACTTTGGTGTTGATGTTTCCTAAGTTTTTACTTAATAACTCTATTAGTTTTACTGCTATCATCATCGATAGGTGATTTAATTTGAACCATCATCCGAAGACCCCCTTGTAACCTTCTATCAAGTATAGGTGCTAAAATTTTAGTTAAGATATGGTTTAGTGGAAGCTTGGGGAAGTTTAACCTATGATAGCTTGATATAGGTTGTCTTTATCCTCACCCTCTAGTTTCTATTTTTGACCCCCCTAGTGTGGATTCATAACTACAACATACTCTTAAGCTAGTTGTATCCAAAATAATGATATCTTCTTCTAAAAATCATTGCCTAGAGTTTTAGTTGGTTCTCATAGCATCTAGGTGTGGTTTGGAAGGCCTGAGATCTCTATTTTTTTGCTTCTCCTTGAGTGGTCGGGTGTGCTGGATCACTCTTAATGTCACTTAGGCGAAAGGCCTAAATAATCCCTCCCGAGCATTATCCCACATGGGATATTATTGGGCTTGAATAGTGGTTATTGGGAGTAAGCCTTCCATAAGCACTCAACCATCAAGTGGTGGTCAGAGACCGAGCCACCTGATGATCGAGCTAGCGCCATTTGGTGATGCGCTTACCTCATTCTTTAGACTGTTGACCTATCATCCTTTGTTCTAATCACACCACATGTTAGATAGGATGTGGTTGTTAGTTTCATAGTTTATTGAGATCCTCCTTTTGTTATATGGAAAGAATAAGATAGTAGTTCAAGTGGTTAAATAATCATTGGTCATATGAACTTAAAAGGGTAATATATTGGAATGATTAAATAATCATGTTTATATTTTAAATGAAAAGAAATATAGGCTATTTATATATTCGAATGATTTTATGTATAAATAAGAGAATATATATTGTAGTATAGATTATAAAATAATTATGATTCATATGAATCTAAGATAGATTGAGCAAAATAGATTATGTTTAAATGAAGTAACTATGATCTAATGATAGATGTTTAATTAAATAAAATTTATATAAAAGAAGTTTTATACCTTTGGAAATGAACTTATAAGAAGGGAATTTTATATTAATTGTCTATAGATAAATGAATTGTACTTAAGAGGAAGATTTAAATTCTTTATTTCCATGGAAGAGGAAAGAATTTAATGAATATTACAATTTGTTGATTAAAGGAAGGAAGAGAGATTTATGTTTCTTAATTATTTAAATGGTGAATTGTTTATGGTTTTTGGTATATTAAGTATCTAATTGATTAAGGTTTATGGGGCCTTAATTAGTTAGAGAAATGGGTAATTTAAGTACTTAATTAGTTAAGGTTTATGGGGCCTTGATTAATTAAAGAAATAAATAAGTTTAATCAAATCTAAGGGAGGAATTTTATGTTTAAACATGAACCTTTGATTGATTAAAGGATGTTATGATGAAATGAAAAATGACCCTCCTAGATGTTGAGTGAATGATTTGTAAAGATGTATTGGTGATTTTATAGTTGAAATTTGGGCACTTAGATGCACTAGATTAAATGATCATTTAGTAGATGCATGATTCATAGTACCATGAGCTATCTTGATACCTTACTACCACCAAATTGAGCAATGGTAAGTTAAAGGACCAAGGAGAGCATCAAAGATCCAAGATAGATACTTGCTTATGTTATGAATAAAGAATTATTAGAGCAACCTTTGTTTAACTAATTATGTTCTATTATTTTAAAGTATGGGTTCTTTTACCATACTCAAACTATGTAATGATTTATTGACAGATGGAAATGTATCTCCTAATTGTAATTTATGATGCATCTTGTTGATTAATTATGTTAGCCTTTTATTTATGCATGATCTAGTTAGATTTATCTTCTTTTAATTATCTTTGTACTCCCCTTATTTGTTATGTTTCATGCTTGTTTTAATTGATAGACTTAGTGTTTATTTTCTTATGATGGTGGTTTTAAAATGCTTAGGCTATTTAAGTAAATTCTTTAGATAAAATAAAGTATTAATATGTTAAGTAGAGCATAAGAACCTAGGGGATTATGGGGTTCCTTAGGACCATGTTGAGTGTTCTTAGTTAAGGAAACTAAACTTTTTTGACTTATACAACCTAGCAGTTTTAAATGAGATAAACTATCTATGAAAGGATTGGGCTACCCTATCATAAGGATAAGATGAGTAGCCTATTTGTAGTACACATCATATACCTACACAAATAGATTTGTGTTAGGTATAAATATGAACATACCCTTTGAATGGACCGAAGGAGATAAGCTAACCCTAACAAATATGTGGTTAATAGCTTATCACAATATGCATAGTATACCTACACAAAAAAACTTGTGTATGGTATAGAGATTAGTGTATCCTGAATTAGATGCTAAATGGAATATTGGTATTAAGGAGAAGGATTGAAAACTTGAACTTAGAGTTAAATATCTTGTGGTTTCATGTATTGATTGAGAAAAGGATCTTTCTCGATATGTGCTAGTTTTTAGTGTTGTGTGTGTTTGTTAAAAAAGAAATAGCAACCCTTTGGTTAGATTTTGGGTTGTTACAATAAGAAATTCTACAAAACCTAATATTGATAAGATCTTATCAAGATAGTTCATTATATCACTAGGGAGTCATAAGGTAAACAACTTCAAAGTTTTTTGAAATACAATTTTTAAAGTTGTTCTATTACTTAGAAATTAAAAAGAGTCTTGTCTAGAGTTCTAGGAAAAGTAGATTCATGTCAAGATCATTGATTAAATCAAAACACTAAGGGGCTATAAGGAATTTTACTTCAAATATTAATCAAGGAAACATGGATGGGATAGTAAGGAATGCATTAAATGATTAGAATCTATTTTATGAGGTGGAATTTTACTCTCAAAACTTAATAGATACCTTTAAAGGGTACAAGTATTTATCTACTAGTGAAAAGGAAAGATTCTCATTATTTATTAAAGAAGAAAAAGAAGGAAATTTCACAACATTAATTAGTTATCTTCATGAAGTCCTTTTCAAAGCATGGTGGAATACACAAAAAATAGTTATATTCACATCAAAAGAATGTTTGATGATATATCTATCATTAATTATTTTTTAACTTGTTCAAAACATAAAAAAACTAGCAATCCTGGTCAATATTATTGTGATGATAGACTAACTCATCATGAAGCAGACATTCCTATAGTAACAATGTAGAGATGCAAAATAAAGAGGAGGAAAAAAAGACATGACAAGAGAGAACAAGACAAAGCTACTAATCTGGACACAAACAAAGAATATAATAAAGAAAATATAAAGACTAAACTAAATGGTTAAATAATAAAACCCTTCTCCTCTCCCCACCATTTAAAAGGCTTATAAGGTTCTTTCTAATCCGATTGAATAACTGGAAGAACCTATAAATGAACATGAAGCTAAAGCTCTCTCAACAAAGATAGCATTTTATGAAGACACTAACCACTTACATGAACATGACACATATAAGAAGCAAAATAAAGAAAGCATAAAAGAAGAATACAAATTCCAGAACCACAATAAAGATCTATATTGAAGACTAAAGTCTTCAATACCCAAATAATGTAATACAGGGGGTTGTTAGAATATTCCATTATTTGGTACATGTTAGTGTACCACCTTGGATACATAACTAGAGTAGGATTTTACTTTAGAGTAATTTTGAGTAGTTACTTCATGTAACGTAATAAATGCACGAGTGTTGGAATGTGTAATAATGTAAATGTACAAGGAGTCCACTTGTACATGAGTCATAAGAAAGGTATATGAAGATTCATAGGAAGAGTAAGGGCCAAGGAACATATCTTCCTATATATATGGGCCTTAGATGAGAGAATAGATGTAGCATATACAATAGAGAGTGCATAGTATAGAGTAGTGAATGTAGTACAATGTAGTCCTTTCAAAACCAGTTTATGGAGTGTTCATGTCCTCCATTATACTGCAATGTACCATTTTTATGAGCTTTCATTAATGGTATATTTCTAACTTATTGTAGATGTTTGTATTATCATTTTCCTGCATATTATATTTTCATTATCATATAGTTATCATAGCTAACTTATTTTACATCTTGTGGTTGCATTTCCTTCACTACCATCATCATCAAAAGCTAACAACTCCTCCATAGATATCTTCTTTATCAAGATTTCATTTTGTCCTTGAGTGATAATTAATGGAATATTTTGTAGAAGTTTTTCTTGTGCCTCCTTATCTTGCCTAGAATCTGATAAAATATTTTTGAAATAATTTATTGCTTCCTTCCTTATATCTTCTTTGTCCTCAATATTTATTCCATCTGGAGTTATAATATTTTTTATGTGACAAATAGAATTTTTTTTTTTTGTTGTAGCATGAAAAAATTGTATTTCTATCTCCTTCCTTGATCCATTTATCTCTAAAATTTTGGAACCAATATGACTCCTTTTTTCAATGCATTATGATAATCATAAAGTAATTTTTTTTCTTTTGCATAAGAATCCTAGTCCATTCCATTAATTTCTACTATATCTTGTAATTTTTTGAGCTTGGATTCAATTTATTTTTTTTTTTCTTTAAAAATTTTACCAAAATATTTGATATTCCATATCTTCATTTGCTCCTTTAAATATTTCAAATTTTGAACAAACATGTACATACATGATCATTGAAATTTTGATTCATCCCACTATTAGTAGGTGATTCTCAAGTCAAAAGAAAGGGGTTGTGATCTAATCCTACTTGCAATAAAATATTTGAAGAGATTGTATTCATTATTTGTAACCAATTACTGGATAACAAGAATCTATCGAGTATTTCTACTATATTATTTTTGCCAATGTGTCTATTATCCCATGTGTATTCAAATCTTGAGGGACTAACATCCCAAATGTCATTTTAATTGACAAATGAAGCAAAATATTTATTTAGACCATGTTAGAATACCACCCTTCTTTTCCAAAGGAGATATAATAGTATTAAAATTGACCACCAAGAATCCATAGATCACAATGAATCATAATTATATTCAACAAAAATATACTAAGGTCCTTCCAACATCTTTCACGAGGAGTAACTATAGTTGGAGCATATACATTTATAACCCTAAATTTGATGTTTTCCTCTTTCCTGTAAAATAATCCAGCAACCAAATTAATTTTTGCTTCTAATAGTTATCCTTCCCATTTCTATTTGTCGCATATTATTGCAATACCACCTAAAGCTTATGTAGAATAAATTTCTAAACAATCATCTATCTTCCAAATCTTCTTAAAAGCATCCATACATTCCTCACTGCTTAATTTTATTTCTTGTATTAAAATAAACTTAGGGCTATAACAACATATTAATTCCTTAATAACTCTTTTTTTAGGGGTTTTATTCATACCCCTAATATTCCATGATATCATTTTCATCATCAAAACTTTTTATTTTTATTAGTGGGCTTAGCCCCACTTCTTGTTAACACCTATGATATTTATTTGGATTTCCATATCAATATCCTTTTAAGTTTCTTTTTATCTTAGTTCCTACTTTGATGGCCTTCCTCTCCTTCTTTCATTCCTGCTAACACTCTCATCTTCATCAATCTCTTTCATTTTTTCATAGTGTTCAAAATGAGAATTATCTTCTAAAGATTTATGTTGCCCTAAAGAGTCGAACATGCAAGGAATAGTCTCATTAGCATTTTATTCTTTATGTTACCCTAAAAATTCTAATTTGCATTGATTATTATCCACAGTCATCACTTTCTTATGTTGGCCTAAAAATCCTAAATTTCCTTGGATATCCTACATAAGATTCTCTTTACTATATTGTTCTTGAAAACCTAAAGTGCAAGGAATACACTTTGTACTATTTTTATTTTTATTGTAAGGATAATATTTTAAGCTACTTGAGGATAATAAAGGTGATTTACCTAGATTAAGCTTGACCTCTTTCATCTCATTTGCTTTAAAATTTGTCTCCCCATATTCCTTTGTATTAAAATTTTCCTTCCTCTCTTCCTTCACACCTTTAGCTCCTTCTATATTTGAACTTCTGCATTGTACTTCCTCATCCCCTATATCATTGTTTCTTCTAATGGCTGATTTAAGTGAACTGTAATGGCCTTTGCTATCTGATGACGTAGAGGGATTTTGATAGTAACTTTCTTAAGAGTGGAAAATACTTGATTTGACCTTAGCTTCTATTGTGATATTGTCTCCTTGTTTCAAATTGAAGCTACCCTCATACCCAAAAAAATCCATCTCTTCCTCCATTTTCACTTTGTAGTCTCTTGCCATGTGTCTAGTTTTATGATATTTGCAACATCAAAATACAATATTTTTGCAGATGCAAATCGAACAACACCAAATAACTAAACTTAAACAAATGAACAATTAAAGCAAAATAAACACGTATGATTGCATACAAATAAATTTGATCTTTTTATTTCTTGGTGGATTCTTGATATTACAACCAAATATGCCCCAGATTGGGGTTTTTACAAAGGTTTATTGCTCAATAAAATAATCTCAATATGCTAGGGTTCTCTAAAACCCTAGCCAACAAATCAGGGTGGTGTCTTCATGCTCGATCGATCCCAATAGAAGTGAGTGGGCTTTAGATATCCTTTGCCCGGACCACTCCAGCTTAAATAGCTACTCAATGCATGTATACTTCCAGATCCATACATAGTAAATGACACAAAAGATTTAGTAGTAACTGTGAGGGCTCCACTGTGTGAGACCCTCAAAAATCAATAAAAATCCTAAATGCCAAATAGTAGACTGCATACAAATATGGAAATAATGAAAATAGTATAACAATAAGATTTACCTTGTTGAACTTGATGTTTTTTGATCCGTAGTTGTTGTTGTAGGAATATGGTGCACGGATGCCCTAGCGACACTCAAGGGTTAGTAGGGCTATAGAAATCTGGTCTAAAACACCCATGGGTGCTCAATGATAGCAAAGAATGCTCATGGATGTGCGGGGAGAATTCAAAATACCAAGTGGCATTCGAGAGTAGCATGTGGGTGTTCGGTAGTAGGATATGGGTGCTCAAGAGTAGTAAATGGGTGTTTGGGGTTGAAGCAAGATTTATAGAAGTAGATCTACTTTAGGTGAGGGCTACAACGATGGATGCAGCAACAGGTGGATGTAAGGGCGAGGGTGAGTGAAAGTGAAGGTGAGGATGTGAGGGACTTAGGAAAACTTAAGATTCTAGGTTGCTTAGAAAACTTAGGGGTTGAGCCATCAAAATGACTCCTATTTATAATCTTCCCTAGTGCACGTAGGGTTTCAATGACACAATTTGTGCGGTCAACATTAAAATATGATGGAGGGTGGAGATTAAATCTAGGTAGGTGGAATGGATTAAGGCGTATGAATGGCTAGGATTAGACCAAGATGGATGGTTGAGATTAATTTACACATATATATACACATTTATTAAATATATAAAAATATATAATATAAAATATTAATATTTAAATATATATTAAACAAATATATATATAATATATGTAAATAATAGGTAACAATGGTGGGAAGACCTGGATGAGTGATAAGTGGCTAGGATTTGGTGTCTATAGATGCCCCTTTTTATATTGCATTGTGTGAAAAACAATGCGGTGCAAAAATACGAGATACTTATTTTGGCTTGATGGTGAAGCAACTTTGTTGAGATGTGGACATAAGCTTGGAGACAAAAGAATTTTGATTGCGTAGCTTACCCCCTCAATTGATGAATGAGTTTATGGATGAATCTCACGAGCCAATTGAAAATTGAGTGCAATTGGTTGTGTAAAATAATGATGTGATTGTGGACGATATGAATGATGTAAATGTGATATCATTTTTGCCCCAATGGTGAAAGGGGGATGGTGGGAGATGCATGTAATGAACTCTATTTGTGCCCTAACAAAAAAAAGGGGTTTTTTCCAAGTGTAGATTCCATCATCATGTAAGATGTATCCCATTGTGGGAAAGTCAAAACCAAATGTGATTGCCCTAAATTTGGGGTGATTCAATGTTGTTGAATAATGTACCTTCTGGCATTATTAATATGCAAATATGAAGATGCATAAAGAAAAAGAGTCAACTTTGAAGGGCCAACTAGTGGTTGTCAGATAATTCCTATGATCAGAACCAATCATCCTATTTAAGGTCAGTCACCATGATGACTATCAAGAAAATGAGGAATGATGAAATGTGATTTTGTCCATCTTTTAAGCCCCATGAACTAGGCCATCAATGATAGCTTTTGTGCAAATTATTCTTGACATTGTTTCACTCAAAATGTGAAGTGCCAAAGATTATTGTAATTTAGAACAAGGAGATATGAGATGATAAAGATGGTCAATTGTCCTTATGGTGGTTTATTCATCTTACCGAATTGCATGGATGTAAATCATTGCAATCACCAAGGGGATAGAATAAACCACTAGATACGAGGTTTACTTGAAATTGTAGGTGAACTTGATAAATGTACAAGTGTTATGATTTGATGATTTTAAATGATGTGCAAATGAAATATTGATGATGAGAATGATGATTATGTTTATTTTGTGAAAAATTGGACTGTTTTGGAATGCTTTTGAATTTTGTAAGTGATATTTGCGCCTTTGGGATGCAAACTAAAATTATACATCCAAATAGATTTGGACTTTCACAAAACCTGATAATGTGATGAAATGGATGCATGGATGAAAATTGGAGTGATTTAATGGGGGTAAGCCACTATTTTGCATTGATTTGGTGTTTCTTGTCATGTTTTATGCCAAATCTTGGTTGGTGCTTACTACATATACAAACACCCACCGGTGTTTGGGCACTTGCAAAACACCTCGGGGTGCTTCAATGCACCAGGAAACACCCATGGGCATTTCAAGGTGCCTAAAGCAACTATAAATAACTTTCAGGATGAAGATGGATCTCATTGTCGTGTTTATAAATCTGTGAAGCTACGTCTGGGAGATTGAGGTGAAGTGGAGTGAAATTAAGGGAAGTGGGATGAGTGTGGAAGCTATGGTGGCAAAAGGTATAGCTGAAGTGGGAGTGTGAGCGATTGTGGTCAAATTCCTCTTTAAAGATTTTATTGTTTTTGTGCAAAAATTGTATTTTTAATATTATGAACATGTTTTAACAACAAATGTTTTGCATTATTTTGTAGTTTAGGATTTTGGAGGCTCAGCACCAGTTCTCACCTCTCATATCGAGGATGAGAAAGGTATTGTGGAGTGAGTATTAGGACTTGTTAAAGGCTATGGGGCTAGCGAAGGTAGCCCAGATAAATGTGGTGAAGGTCGATGAGGGGTACCTCTCTACCTTAGCAAAGAGGTGGGATTTAGAGAGGGGAACCTTTTAGCTCCCCACTGGAGAGATTACCCTCACACTTGAGGATGCGTATCGCATCCTCAAGTTGTCGATGGAGGGGATTCGTGTCGAGGTTGGACATGATCGAGGGATAGAGATGAGGAATATGTTTGGAAATAGCTGATGGAGTGCGGTGATGATATGTGGGGGTATTTCATACTTGTCCATGTATGTGGACAAGGAACTAGATGCCCTATCGACTTTGGTAATGTTCATGTTGGCCAACATCATGGTCCCGAATAGTACCAGTTGTAGGTTCCCTTGGAACCTCATAGGGTTTGTGAGCGATATGATCCCTACACCATAGGTGTATGCATGGGATCCTACTTTATTGGTGGATGTGTACTATGAGCTTTATGACGTGCAAAGGTAGGGGAGAAAAGGTTTGGGATGTAGTTTGTTACTACAATGTTGGGGGTAAGCGCATTTTAGCATGTCTCAATCAAAGGATCTACTAACTGTAGGTTGGGATAGGGAGTAATCCTATGTTAGGAGATGGGTGGTGGTGGAGGAGATACATTCTAGTCATCCTATGTAGACGAGTAAGTGGTATAGGGATTTGTGGGTTAGATTGATATTCGTACAAGTGATATGGAGGCCATGATAGGGTGCCATATGGACAGGATATGGAGAGTAGCTACGCTAGGTTAGGCAAGCTAGGTGGGTGGTTGGGAGGTATCAAAGTAAGGCTAAATATATTTAGTTCTCATGGGTCCTCTGGTAGTTTCGCTTGAGTTAGGGGGTTCCTAATGAGCCAATGCTCTATAGGAGGTATCGAGATGAGATAAGGCTACCATGTGCTGAGGCATGGAGGGATACATATGAGGATGACGAGGAGATAGATCTCCCTGATGTGGATGATAAAATAACTATTGTAAAGTATGATGTATGGTTTGCTACATAGCCACCATGGGCACCAACTCTAGTAGTAGTTGGTGAAGATGGGGATGAGGCTAAATTTGAGGAGACCGATGAGACTCCTAAGTGGTCGAGGCATCTTTGATTTGACAGTCAAAGGAGAAGGGCTAAGGGTGTGGTGAAATAGGCTCCAGGGAGTGGAGGAGAGAACAAAAATAGGGATGATGTGGAGGAGACTCCATAAGGACCTCCAGGTCGGAGTGAGGAGGATTGGGTGAGGTTGGAGTAGTAGGTGGTAGAGCGGGATGCGATGGTGATGGCTCTGGATGAGAGGATCATGAGGCTCCAAGCAAAGGTTTTAGAGAGGTAGCATCATAATTTTGGCATAGCACACCTTCAATATCAGCATAGGTATATCGAGTCTTTGTAGGATAGGTTGATGGAGCATTATATTCCACTTCCTGATCCTCCTACCTCATATGTATTCAAGGCTACTAGGCATAGTGATTCTAGGCATAGCTCTAGGTCTAGGGCTCCTTCTAGGTCATAGGGGTCTTCTTGGAGGGCTTAGCTAGTGCTTAGATGCACTTTTTGTATATGATCCTTGGTGTTCCATTGTATGTAGCCTTTGGGAACTCATTGTATATGCGGTATTTATACATATACATATATATATATACATGGATTTTACTTTTGTGTTATGTTTTTGTGTGAATGCTTTTGTGTGGATGCATTTGTGTATATGGATGATTAATGCAAGTTTTGGAATTCAAATGTTCTAATGATTATTTATAGTTTATATTTTGCTTGGTCATGTTCTAGCATTGTTGTTTAATCAGGGGCACCAAACTTGGTGGCATATGATGTGGATTACTCATTAAATGACATGGATGTTGACATAGAAGAAGATATGGATGTTGATATGGAAGAAGATATGGATGTTGATATGGAAAACTAACTATTTTACAAACAAACTCATTAAAGACTATCTAATTTCTTTAAGACCAAATGTGTGTGTAGTGAATTCATTTATCAAATCATGAGCATGGTAATGACTCGAGGTAATCAAGAACCAATGTGTGTGCAAGTGAGTTTATTAACCTATCTTGAGTAAATTGGATGTGTCTATTATGGAAAAATCCAAGAAGCTAGCTTGTCTGTATGAGCAATCAAAGGTTTCTTTGAAAGAAATGTGTTGCCATGCATGAGCGTACTCCACTGCTAATCAAGTGTCTATAGCTCTGATGTAGGCTAACTCCATAGTCCAAGGATTTGATCTCTTAGGTTTTGGGGATGACTACTTAACCATCTGACTGGAAATGTAGTATGATCCTTACAACCCAATGATTAGTGGTGTGTGATGAAATATTTAGAGCTTTGGGGAATCGGATTCTCAACCTAAGTGTGATGAGAATTGTACCCTATCCTTACTACTCTATCTTTTGAATTTGGAAGCAACTGTGATAGTGGTGAAAACCACTATTTTTGTGGACTATGTTGCATGATGGGACTAGAAAGGAATACCCTTTTTACTTCGAGGTTCAAACCAAGTATGGTGTTATCCCTCTTTGACACAAGATGTTTTTAAGATGTGAAATTGTGTTTGGTTCAAGAATATTTTGGAGTCAATTCCCAGAACTCAAGATTTTCTTAGTGAAAATTGTGTCTTGGTCCTAAAGAAAACTCGACATGTATTTTGGAGGTTGCTTGAAATACTAGGAGTGGTTGAGTGACCAAAAACACCTAGGCATTATGGATATATGGAGACAAATGACAATTTGACCTGGTGGAATAATGATGTTGTGAAGGTGCCCCTGATTAAGGCAACATGACTTTATTGGACCAATTAAAACCTTGAACTGAATAAATGATCCCTAATATGAGATGTGAAATTTGGATGGAATGTATGAAATACAATTTTGTGAAATGGAGTGTATGCATGCAATTATTAAATAATTTGTGCAAATGAAATGCAATGTTTTTGAATGAAATGTGTGCAAATGAAATGCAATGTTTTTGAATGAAATATGTGCAAATGAAATACAATATTTTTGTGTATTATCCATGTATATGTACATATATAGAAATCACATTATGCATAAAATTCTCTCATGTGTATAACATTAAGTGGTTTAGGTTCTTATCCTTCCTCTAGAATGGCAAGCCTATATGGTTGGAATTAACCTAATCCCACTAGACTAGCAAGCATGTTAATGTACGAAAAACTCTTATGACTTAATCCTCATCTACGTCTATTTGAAAAACCTTGGGGTTCAAAAGTGAAGGTGAAGGTAAAGGTGGAGGGTATGGAGAAATGTAGTTGGTTGAAGCCCTTAAAAATTCCTTGGATAGGACAAACTTGAAAAAGGATGGTGACGAGGAAATATGATCCATATCAATAAGGCTCATGTCAATTGGGATTGGCTTCACCAAATTTTATGGATTATGGAGGGTGGTGAATAAGTCAGTAGGATTCATGTTGGCTTAAAGGGAAAATAGATGAGGTGAAATGGATGAGATAGATAAAGCCTACGAACTGATGCTAGGACCTTGGTAAACAAATAAGCCTACATTTTTATTTTAACTCTGTAAAATGCCTTTGGGTGCTTCTAAAACATCCCTAGAAATATCTAGATGTCCCTTGAGCATCGTAGGGTGTTCACGCACCTTTTGCAACTTTCAACGAACCTTCAAAAACCCTAATATAGCAAAAATCGTGTGATCTACACTTCTAAAAACCCTACAAGATAAGATAGAAAACAACAAGTTAGTAAACAAAGTAGATCAAAATGAGAAACCCTTAGGGGGTCCCACCATGATTGCTATTTGTAGATGCAAATCTAACAACACCAAATAACTAAAATTAAAAAAATGAACAATTAAAGCAAGATAAAAACATGTGATTGCATAGAAAGAAATTTAATTTTTATTGTTGAGTGGATTCCTGATATTACAACCAAATATGCCCTAGATTGGGGTTTTTACAAATCTTTATTGCTCAATACAATAATATCAATATACCAGGGTTATCTGAAACCCTAGCCAACAAATCAGGGTGGTGTCTTCACACTTGATAGATCCTAAAAGAAGTAAGTGGGTTTCAGATATCCTTTGATCGGACCACTCTAGCTTAAATAGTTGCTCAATGCTTGTATATCTCTAAACCTACACACAAAGAATGACAAAATAGGATTAGTAGTAACTGTGAGGGCTCCACTGTGTGAGACCCTCAAAAATCAATAAAAACCCTAAATGCCAAGTAATAAACTGCATACAAATTTGAAAATAATGGAAGTTGTATAACAACAAAATATTTACCTTATTAACTTGATTTTTTCTAGTCTATAGTTAGTGTTGTAGGAATATGGTGTGCATATGCCCTAGCAGCACTCGAGGGTTGGTAAGGCTATAGAACTCTAGTCTAAAATGCCTATGGGTACTCGAAGATAGCAGAGAATGCATGTGGGTGCTCTAGAATTATGGAATGCACCCAGTGGCACTTGAGAGTAGCAGGCGAGCATTCAATAGTAGCGTATGGGCGCTTGGGAGTAGTAGAGGGGCGTTTGGGGGTTGAAGAAAAGTTTGTAAAAGCATATTTGCTTTAGGCAAGGACTATAGTGATGGATACAGTAGTGGATGTAAGGGCGAGGGTGATAAAAAGTGAAGGTGAGGATGCGAGGGACTTAAGAAAACTTAGTATTTAGGTTGCTTAGAAAACTTCAGGGATGAGCCATAAAAATAACTCTTATTTATAATATTCCCTAGGTCACATTAGGGTTTCAACGACATAATTTGTGTGATCAAGATTAAAACGTGATGGAGGGTGGAGATTAAATCTAGGTAGGTGGCATGGATTAAGGTGGGTGAATGACTAGGAATAACCAAGATGGATAGCTAGAATTATTTTACACATATGTATACACATTTATTAAATATATATAAAAATATATTATAAAATATTAATATTTAAATATATATTAAACAAATATATATAAATATATGTAAATAATGGGTAAAAATAGTGGGAAGACCTAGATGAACGATAAGTGGCTAGGATTTTGTGTCTACAATTTTCATTATCCTCATTATCCACTTGTTGATCATATTATATTGATCCAGTTTTAATCCTAATCATCTATGGTAAAGGATTATAAATTTCATAACAACACATATTCGAGTGTATACAACATGCCTTCTCTCCTTAGTGGTTGGTCCCTCTTGGATGAATTAACCTAGAATATTACCAAAATTCTTCAAAACCTCCTTATTAATGAGTTGATAAGGAATTCCAAAAAGCCTAATCCATACCATAAGCCTTTTAATAGTTTATGTGTCAAAAAAAAAATTCTCACTTCAATATTATAAATACAATGTATATTTACCCCTAAACCACGGGTTTCCATCAATTATTTTATCTCTTGTTTCTAATCTAGAGAAAATAATGAGGAAAAATCCTTTTGAAAGAAAATTCATGGAGTAATTTTAATTCAATCCCCACCTCTACTTAATCCAATTTTGAATATTAGAGAAACCTGGCCAATATCCATGAAACTTATAAATTAACCCTCTGGTTTTAAGAATCATTATATCATGCTCAATCATCTCATCCTTGATAATCACTTTTGGTGTAAAATATACTACTTGAACTAGGTTTGCCATAGATTCTCTATTCCTCTTATTTCTAGCTAGGGCATCCAAACTTCTAACTTGTCCATTCATACTTTTAGTAAGTACTTTCACAAATGACTTTCTTTCCATGTTACCTAGATTTTTTTCAATGAATCCTTTAAATTCTCCTAATATATGGAACAAGAAGTGGCACTTGTTACTTGATCATACTTTACTTTCTACTTTCTACTTTCCTGATCACACTTCCTTATCAGTCCTAGCTTGTTCCCGCACTCACTTTTGGTTGCACTCACTTCTAACTTGCACTCACACTTTTTTTTGTTTGCACTCACTCTTAGCTCGTTCTTGTACTCGCTACCAACTACACTTACTTTCAGGTTGCACTTGCACTCTTGTTTCTAGCTGCACTCACTCTAGATTCATGCCCGCACTCACTCTTAGATACACTTGCTCCTTGCTTGTGCTCAAACTCAATTTCAACTACATTCACTCCCAGTTGTACTCACTCTCAGCTTGCACTCAAACTCTTATTTCTGGTTATACTCACTTTGGGCTCATGCTTGCACTCACTCCCAGTTGCACAATAGTTTTTCTAGTCCAAATTAAATATTAACCTAAAACTTAACATTAAATATTAATTAATTAAACTAGAATAGATTTTAAACTTAAAATTAAACATAATCAATTAAATAATAAATTAAAATTAAATTTAATAGTAAAATTAAACATAAGGCACCAGTTGGGTAGACAAAGCACTTTCTAGTTGTTGTAGAATTGAAGATGAGATTTCTTCCCTAAGAGGGTCCAATGGTAATGCCTCCAGATCCTCTCTTAGATAGATAAAGTTCATTTGCAGACTTTTTGAAGGAAAAAAAATCCTATAGATATTGAAGAAACGCACAAAACTACACTAAAAATGTTATTTACAGTTGTTGGAAAAAGATCAACATCTCAAAGAGTCAATGGATACTTGCCACAATCAAAATCAAAGTCAAAGATCATTATTGAGCAAAGTATAATAGAAGAAATAATCTTATATAGAACTAATCATGATCTGATCTATAAATTCATGGGTATTCATCCTACCTTGAATTTTTTGCATTCATGGGTTTGGTAGAACTGGGAGCCTCTTCATGAGTATTCTTTGTGGTTTATTAGTAATAAATATTTTATTGTTAGTTTTTCCTCACTTGCTAATAGAAATAGAACTTTAAAATAATAAAAAAAAAATCATGGTCTTGTAGGATTATTTGTTTAACCTTGGAGAGTAGGATTTGATCCCTGAATTGAACCTCTTGTTGTCTCGATTTGGGTCCATTTGGATGCACTTCCAATGGATATTTGGAGTGAGTAGGTATTGGAAATAATGAATAATTATGCTATATTATGAGTTGAAATGGATCTCATCCAACCTTTATCAATAGAGGTGGAACTTAAACTTAAAAGACTATATTGGATTCAAAAAATAGATTATGAGCTATTGCCCTTCAAGTGTAGAGTTAGCCATAAATATGGGCATTTGGCCTAGTCCTATCCAAATAATATGATCACAAAAATGGTTGCTCCTTTGGGAATGCATAATATTCCTAAGGAGGGTAACTCTATAGTCAATAAAGAAGTAGCCACAATTTATTAGTGAGGATAAGCACAAGGATATGGTTTTTAATAACCCAAAAGTAGGAGAAGGCAAAAGGAGAAAAAGTGGTAAAGAGCAAACCTAGCCTAAGATCTCAAATAGGTATGACATATTCAAGAAACTAGTGGAGCAGGAAGTAGAATAAATTATGGAAGGAGTGGATGGAAATAATAAAAATAATAACAACCATGTTCAAGCCCCTCTTTCAGTTCCTCCTATCCTATATCAAGTAATAGAGTGCATTAAATTACCACAATCAAATATTTTAGGGGTATTGATAGTGCATAACTAGGATAAACCAATAATAAAGAATATTAAACCAATAGTAAATAATATCATCATGGTTGTAGCAAAAAATAAGAGAAAAACCAACTCTAGGGCTAAGCCAAATGGAGAAGAGATCAAAGAATATCATCTCTCAAGGAGTGGGTAAAAAATCAAATAAGAAATTGATAGCATCTCATGCAAGCAAATTGATCACTAGGGGATTGGTGAAGCCAACAGACTCTTACTAGTTTCAAGGTAACCAATGGTTATACAATTATGGAATATTAGGGTTTAAACAACAAAACCCATCAATTTGTTGTTTGAATACTCTTAGAGAAAAGTAAAATGGTTTTTTTGCTTATCTAGGAGACAAAAATATCACTAGATCTCATGTATAAAATAGTAAATAGACTTTGGAGGGGTGATGGTCATATGGAAGTGATTTCCCAAGGGTCCTTATCAAGGATAGTTATATTTTAGAACTCTCTTGAATGGATGACAATAGAACATATAACTTTAAGGGGTGTCTTCACATCACATTATAAAAACAATGTGACAACTAAGCAGGTTTTAATCACAAATTTCTATGGGGCTCAAAATCTAAATGGTTAGATTCATCAATGGAAAACAATTTATAATATGAGAGTCTTGAGGAAGGAGTTAGACTAGATTATTGCTAGAGATTTTAATGCTAAATTATTGTCCAAATATTATAAAGAAGGAACCTAAATTTTGGATATAGGGGATCGGCTTATGTTTGCCTAGGTCTATGCATTACACTTGGTGGATATTAAATATCCTGGAACCAACTTCACTTGGACTAATAAGAGGAGGGAGTCATATAGTAGGAAGGTGAAGTTAGACCATTTTTTGGTTTCAAAGGAGACATTTTTGAAATGGAATCTAAAACGTTTTTGGAGGGTCCAATTTTTATATCACTTACCCATTTTGTTATAAGGGAGATCAAGACAAGGTAGCACCACAAACCATTTATATTAGAAAAAAATTGGTTACAAAAGGAGGAACTCTGAAATAAAATCCCATAGTGGTGGGAAGAGGGATGATCAACATATGGTAAAACAATGTTTATATCTCATAAGAAACTTTATTATGTCAAGGATCAACTGAAACAATGGCGGTGAGCTAATAAGTTAGGCTTTGAGGCCCAAAGAGCTCCATTGGTGGCTAGATAGGATGAGGTGGAAAAAACTCTTCATGGAAGGAAAAATTATAGAGTAGCTCAAATAAGAGGATGATCAATTGCATAAAGTAGTTGAGGACATTCACAACCAAGAGGAGATATACTTAAAACAAAGATCAAGAACAAATTGTTTATTGGATGGTGATAAACACACCAAATATTTCCATTAAGATACTTGTACTAGAAGACAAATGAACAAGATATAATCTCTTCAAGATGATAATGAGCACTCCTTTGATACGATCTCAGGTATGCTTTTTAATTCAATCGATAATTATGGTAAATTGTGTAGACACCTAAAACATGTCATGTTTAGGGGAGCTACTCACATAGACACATTCATAAGATCATATGACATAATCTTGGACTTTCCAAGCATCAACAGTGGTTCTCACCACTCATTTGGGGCATTTTCAAGCCATCCAAGCCTAGCCGCTCAAGCCAAGAGTGGCCAGATCTTACCCACTATAGACGACAATGGCTAAACCCTAAAAGTAATTTTATCGACAAATAGGCCTAATCACGGGTGGAAGTGGTAGTCTGCATGCAATAAAGGTGAGCGGGAGTAACTTTGCATTCCCTTTCATGACCAGTTCACATAGGAGACTTGAGTTTGCATTTAGAATTTAGTTAACTAGCCTCCAAACATAGACAAAGGACAAAAGCTTCTCATGCTAACAACCAGTTTGCATAGGAGACTCAAGTTGGCAGTTAGATTTCAGTTAACTAGCCTTCAAACATAGACAAAAGACAAAATATTCTCATGCTAACATTCACTACGCATGAGGAATTCATTCCTAGGGCTTGGGCATAGACCTAGGGTTTCACACACTTTAAAAGGTGCAAGCCTGAGAGCACCAAGGACAATTTATATCAAATTTGTCATAATAGGTCATTGAGGAGAGCTTTCGAGACTTAGAGAGCTTCTCTTGGAGATCACATTACGATGAAGCCCTAAAAAATTGGAGAGCAAAGCAACCACTATTTCAACATCCGATACAAGCTTTGATCCATAGCTTTGGGGCAAAGAGAACGAAATTCACCTTAGCGATCATTGTCTTGGATAGTGGCCCATAGGCCTAGCTTAGGGTTTTATACATTAGTTTCATTATTTTATTTAGCATATCATTAGCATAATGTCATTTCATTCATTTAACTTCATAGCATAGGTTTAATTTGCACTTGCTTTCATTTGAGTATATTCATTACTAACAACCTCATCCGAGGAGGCATTCTCGGACATCTAAGTGTGTGTTGTTGTTTCATTGCTTACAGGGCCACAGGTTCATCAGATGAATCTACAACATACAAGAGCAAAAGGGATCCCTCTAGGAAATAGGCCTAGAGAAGGAGGCATCTGTAAGCCCTCATACATTTCCATGTGTGAAATCGGGAAGCTTTTGAAAGTGCACCACCTCTTCGCAAAGGGGCACTCTTTGCCTATTTGTAACCTTATTGTATCAAAATGGGTATCCCTAAGAGGGACCAAAATGTAACTGAGTTTCAATCCAAATAAAAAGATCTATCTTTGTTATTTCTATGTTATATGCTTTTCATTGTCTTCCATTTCATTTTGGGTTTTTAATACATTGCAAGTAGAGTAGAGTGGTGCATGCATCCCGGGGTCGCTACAGATGGTGATCATGATGGGACCTCCACTAAATTTTATTTTTCTACCTAGATACTAACTTAATTTTGTGTACAGGTCTAGCCACTCTGATCTACAATGGCCAAAAATCAGCCGCTTTGAGCCACAACGGCCAATAGAGCCTTAGCCGCTCCTGCTAACAGCGGCCAGGAACCAACCGCTCTGGTCGACAATGACCAGCATTGGAGTGTAGAAGAGGTCAAAACATCGACTCTCTGAGCTGGATCAAAGGTTGGTACAACCTCTCTGATATTTTATAACTTTCTATTTGCTTTTATGTGTCTAAAATAGAGAACTTAAAGCACATTTATGTTTGAAAATTGAAAGAATAAAAGGAGAAAGAATTAAGCATTTTGCATATCTTAGATCTTCTTTTAGATTTTCACTAGGCATTGCTAGGAACAATGGCTTATGCCTAAAAATTTTACCCTAGAATCCAACGTGCTAGACATTGTATGTTGTTTGCTTGCTTTGAGGCCTTTCAAAAGGCCATATTTGCATGAAATAAAGTGCGCTCATACAAATCATAGTAGTTCATGCATATTTCTAAATATTGAAATGTATTTTGCACTTAGGCATATAGGAAAGACTCATGGCTGCTATATGATGCACTTTATATTATGCAAGCTTAAAATGAACACCACACACGCACATATCATTTAAACATTGGGGAGTTGGATTTCATCACCAACCCTCAATTCAGTCCGATGACATTGGAATTCATCTCCTTCCACCGGTTTGCCCCCTAGATTCTCCTAGAAATGGATTGAAGAACTTCTTCATAGTGGCACTAAGATACTTATGTTCAAACTATCTCCCACTATTGGAACATTCATTGGTTCAGAGTGGAAGAGCTAGGTGAACCCCCCACTGGGATTTCAGTGGTGTACCCTAGTCTCTTTTGGGAAATCATGTTTGGCATGAGTACTCTTGATTATCACTATGAATGAGTCTCCTCATTCCAAATCTGAAGCAAGAAGCAAGAAACAACAAAACATCAAAATACATCAAACAGTTAGGGCACACTTAAATCTATAATCAAGATAAACATTTGTGTGATATTGTTTGATCATATTTAAAGTGCAAAACAAAAGCTAAATTCCAAAATGATGGTTAAAACAAGAAGTAGACATCCCCGGTCTGACACCGAGGGAGGGTCCAAAACAACACATACCCTTAGGCGAAGTCATAGTAACATTGAAAGACCTACTCGGAAGACCGTAAGACATGGTTCTACGAGTCTAAGGGGTGATAACTCAACCCTTGGGGGATCTCCTCGAGAAACCCCTCATAGGGAACCACAACATGAAACTACATCTCATAAACACAAAGAGGCCTCATGACCATCATCTTCAAGGAGACATGAGGAAACATCAAGGGCTTCCTCCAAACACACAAAAAATTCTCAGAGACATGAGGAAGCTTCAAGAGCTTCCTCCTCACATAGACATAAAGAGGGTTCTAGACCTCATTCTTCACATAGAGATGATGAGGTTTCACCTTCTCCATCCTCATGGAGGGTAGAAAGGACCATGAAACCCTCATCACCAAAAGGGCACACGAGAGTCGAAACATCTCAACATTCACATGAAACACTTAGAATAGATCAGCCCACTAAGGGGCAAGAAACTAGAAACACATCCAATCATAGACATCAAACAGAAGATATCCTTCAAACAAGAGGAAGGATTCCATTAGACTATGACCTCATTGGAGTGAATGGCACCCCTAGGGATCAGCCATGGAGAACAAGACAATTGGATGAGTTGGATCGGTTGCATCCGAGGCCACCTCCCAGAACCATAGCCATAGAGAATTCCACATCTAGAAGCTCATGAACCGTGACTTCTAAGCCCACTTCTCAAACTAGGGGTGCCTCAAGATGACCCCATAACAAACACACAAAATCTGATCATAGAGACAATCAAAAATATACTGAGCAAGTCACATTAGCTAGCGAGAGCGAGGAAATAACAGAAACCTCTGAGAGAGATCTACGAATCAAAATAACTAGGACAAGGTCAGATAAGCATGAGTCCTCTATGACTACGCAAGTTAACCACGTGTGATGGTTAGAGAATGCCTTGCACAAAGAGTGAGAGCTTGTGGATGCTCTTGAACAAGATAAATAGAGAGAATGGTTGTTGCACCAACATGAGCAATGTTTGAGAGAGCAAGCTGAGCAGCTAGCTCACAACAACCAACAAACAAGTGGAAGTGATCATCAAAGAGATCAACGCGTTAACTCACCAAGAGAGGAGCGCATTAGACAAGAAAGTAACTCACAACAAAGTCACCCTCCAAATCATGAGAGGAACCCAACTGAGGAGGAAAGGATAAACTTAATAGAGCCAGATCAGACACATCTTGAATCCCCTCATAGAAGGGAAGAAAATAGAGCAAATCAAATGGATAGAGTGTTACCTCCACCACCACCATGAGTAGGCCTACAAGAGGAGGAAATCCATGCATCAAAGGCATTTCAAGAGCTTTCTAAAAATATGAAAGCCTTTGAGAAACAAGAGGCAATTGGGAACTCACCAACATTGAGCAAAATACACAACCAACCATTGTGTCCATCAGTTCCTAGCCCTCCCTATCCTAAGCACTTTGAGATGCCTAGGCTAGAGAAGTTTAAAGGTGAAGAAGATGCACAAGAGCATGTCACCAACTTCATCAATGCATGTTTTCATCTTGAAGACAATGATGCTCTCATGCTAAGGATATTCATCATGACATTTTTGGGCGCAACCACCCAATGGTTCAACCAACTGCCCAAACATAGCATAGCAAATTTTGAACAACTAGTGAATGCTTTTCTAAAGTATTTCTCTTTTGGTGCTAAGAGGAAAGTGAACCTTTCAGACCTGGCCAATTTGAGACATTATGATGATGAGCCAGTAATGGATTACGAGAATAGATGGAGAAAAATCATGGCAAAATTATCATTCTCTATTCCCATAGAAGAAATCATCTAGATGTTCACCAAGAGTTGTTCCAAACACATTTCCCTCTTACTACAACTACAACAATACCCCTCATTTGAGGAAGCTTTGGCACAAGCCAAGCTCATTGAGGAGATAAAAGTAGATGAGGGAACCATAAAACTCTGAACCAAGAAGGAGTGGAACAAGAATGACAAAAATGGCAAGTACAAGCAGAAGCAGGCAAGCCCTGCTCTAGTTAATCAAGTGGTATTGGCTACACCTAAGGATGGGGCTGGGCACCAACCCTAGAATTATCAAGCACAGCCCCCACCAACCAACTATGAACAAAAGAACAATCAAGGTCGAAACAAAGAATGCAAGCCCCCTCATTATTTTACACCATTGACAGAATCAATGCAATCAATCTTCAATCAATTGAGTGAGGTGAGAAAGATCAGATTCCTTGATATACCTCTTATAGATCCCAACCATCCTAAGCCAAAAGGATATAGGGAAGATCAATTCTACCCATATCACAGGATACCGAGGCATAATATCAAAGTTTGTGTTGGTTTCAAACATCAAGTGCAAAACATGATTGAGGCGGGAGAACTTAAAGTGGACAACCCACTAGCCCCTGACAATAGAGATATGGGCATCTATAAAAACCTGTTGCCAAACCATGAGGTCCCTAGAGGGCAAGGGGCACAAGTCAATCAGGTCCGAATTGATACACCTACCCATGGGTGTGTTGGGATGGTTGAAATTGTCAATATAGCAACCAGGACTAGACGGTATGGTCAACCACAACCTCCTGTAGCTCCCATCAACGTCCCAGCTGCACCTAGGTAGAGGTAGGGGCAAGACAACCTTCCAGGTCCACCAACCCGACCTGTGGTAACTATCCGGAGTAGACTTGAGCAAAACTTACAAATGACTCTAGCTAAGCTATCAATTTATGAGCTCATACAATAGTCCCCAAAGCATAGGGAGACCTTGATGGAGATTTTAAGGTCGATTGAGCTTCAACCGCAAGATCCAAATGCATTCACCCATTTTGTGGGACAAGTACAAGAGTGCCAAGAACCTATAATTTGATTCTATGATTATGAGATTAAGATAATATCTACTACCTTACCAGACCCTCCATTGCACATCGTGGCATCAGTTAATGATTTACCATTTAAGTGGGTCTTGATCGATACAGGTTCATCAATCAACATCATCACAACAACAACAATAGAACACCTTAAGATCCCCAAGTCCAATATCATTCTAGGAGCCTACACATTAAGAGCTTTCAATGATGCTTTATGCAATACTATGGGAATGATAGTCCTACCTATCAAGGTGGGGCATAAGACCATCCCCGTGATGTGTCATGTCTTGGAAGGGGCCATGCAATACAACATCCTCCTAGGGAGACCTTGGATAAGGGACATGAGATGTGTTCCTTCGATCTTACACCAATGTGTCAAGTATGTGCATGATAACAAAGTCTACATGGTGATGGCCGATGAAGAGCCATTCAAGTATGTTCACCAGGTGGATTGTCTAGGAGAATTTATGATTCCTTCAGCCCACTTGTCGATAGGGCCTTCATCTCCAAATATTCAACTAGATAACAAAGACAAAGGGGCACAAAAGGACCCATCTGCATCAACACCTCATCTTGCACACAAAGCAACTAATGCTTCTAGTAAACCATTAATGCCTAAACCAAAGAATGATCAAAAGCTAAAGGCACCTATGGTTGAGAAAAACAAACTCAAGGAAATGCTAACCATAGCTATTGAAGAGAGTCCAACTCCCATGGAGGAAGAAGATCACCAAGACCAAGTCGAAGATGATGACTATCATCCCGCTTCACCAGTGTCATCCATGGGGTCATCCACCTCACATGCAACTATACACTTGGCAAGCACAGGGATAGGAGAGTATCTTGTGTAGAACATAACTTTTACACCTATCATAGAATCTGCATAGGACATGGGATGACCGAAAGATCTAAGACCACCAGTGGGAATAGTGGTTCCGCTTGGAATCCCTCCCAACCAGACAAACTTCATCTACGTTGGCCTAGATTGTGCCCATAAATCTATGGATATAGATGAGGACAATGATGAGCTATTCACTATCAATGTTCGCTACCTCTCTAATCCTGAGTTTGCTCTGACCTATTTTGAGAATTGCCATTGGCATGGTTACGGTCTTGGTAGATATGAGCAAGGATGTAGGTGGCCATTCGAGCCACAATACCAACTCCCATATGATATATTTGGGTTAGGATATCACATCAGAGGTCGAGATGACCTTCTAGCAGTAGCATTAGATAGATTAACCTTGGGGTTAGGAGAAGACATCGATTTTATTCCTTATCATCCACCAAGTGCAAGATATCTGAGCAACAGATAGGTGGCCACAGTGAACATACCACCTCCTGAGACTTATCATCCAAGATCCACAATTGATGTCACCCCAATAGGTTACAACTCATGGGATGATGAGCAAGAAGAAAATGCATATGTGGCAAGTGATGATGAAGCACAAGAGGGCTTGGCCTATCATGAGCCTCACTATTTACAAAGCTTTACCTAGTCCATCCATGATGAGAGTGGGTACATATCGGATGAAAGTGACTATGAGTCAGAGGACTCAATAGAGAGAGCCTACTTAGGGGTAAGGCAATGGCCCCATGACTTGGGGCAACATACTAATGCAAATGGATTCTTCATAAGTGATGAAGAATATGAGGATGAAATAGAGATGGCCTACTTAGGGCCAAGACATGAGCCCCTCATCTTGGGGCCCCATACTAATGCTAATGGCTTCTGGATAAGTGATGATGATTTTGAGGATGAGACTGAGATGGCCTATCTTGGGCCTCACCATTTATGACAAGTCAATATGTTGGTGGAAAGAGAAGTAGTACTTCATGCCATAGACCCTAGCTTGCAATTTTTGGGGAGACCAATTGACTTGAATGTCATTCATCGCATGGTCAATCCCCTCCGCCTACATTCAGGGAGCTCTTAGAGCCTAATGATCCTATTATCCGACCAGCTCATGGACCAGATCCAGAGATTCCCATTCCTCTAGAGCCTCATCATAAGCATGGAAGGGAAACCCTTAAAACAAGATTACACCCATGTGGTCCTGGAGATTTCATCCCATCCATCAATACAATCTCCATTGATTTGACCACTCCACTTCATAACCCAGTAGATCCCACTAAACCTTTGTGTCTCGACACATAGGCTATTCATTGGGATCATGCTAATTCACCAATAGAGCCTGAAGATATTTTCCCTAATGAAGAGATGTTACAACCATTCCATTTTGCATCAGGTTGTGCATATGATGTATTCCATGCTGGTTTGGATCCTGAGTCAGTAGGACCTATAAATCCCATCGATGACATTCATTTGATACCCACACCTCACCAGTTAGAGGATGGGTCACATATGGCTATAGAAGCAACTTTCGAGGTGGACATCAATGATGATCCTACCCAACCAAGGAAAGTCAAGTTCGGAGAAAGTCTATCTCCAAAGGAACAAGCCATCCTAATTCCTCTCCTCAAAGAGAGGCCAAATATTTTTGCTTGGACTTACAAAGACATGCCAGGGATAGATCCAAAGTTAGTCATTCACAACCTTTCATTGGATCCCATGAAGAAGCCAATCAAGCAAAAGCTGAGGAAAATGCATCCAACCATCGCTTTGATGGTGAAGAACGAATTGCAAAAACTACTGGATGCAGTGTTCATAGTTCCTATCGACTACCCTGAATGGGTGTCGAACATGGTACCCATGGGGAAACCCGATGGAAGAGTCTGTATCTGCATAGACTTCAGAGATTTAAATAGGGCAACACCAAAGGATTCATTCCCATTGCCAAACATAGATGCCCTGGTAGATGCAACCGTAGGTCATGAGATGCTCTCCCTAATGGATGGTTTTTTTGGATACAACCAGATCCAGATTAAGCCTGAAGATCAACATAAAACTACTTTCATTACTCCATGGGGAACATTCTATTACAAAGTGATGCCATTCGGTCTTAAAAATGTTGGTGCCACATATCAATAGGCCATGACATACATATTCCATGACTATATGCATAAGATCTTAGAGGATTACATGGATGACTTACTAGCCAAGTCCCTATTGTGGCAAGAGCATGCTGAAGTCCTTAGACAAGTCTTTGACCGCCTCATTGAGCATAATGTCCGATTGAATCCTAAGAAGTGTGTATTTGGCATAACTTCTAGAAAGCTTTTGGGATTCATCATATCCAAGAGAGGCATTGAAGTCGATCCTACAAAGGTAAAGGCTATATTGGAAATGGCCACCCCTACCAACATTAGGGAGCTAAGGAGCCTACAAGGCAAGATAGCATCCATCAAAATATTCATCGTGCAATTGTCAGACAAATGTTGACCCATGAATCGGTTGCTATGCAAGGAGGTCCCCTTTCATTGGGATGAAGAATGCCATCAAGCCTTTGCAGAAATCAAAACTTATCTAGCAACACCGCTAGTATTGGCTCCACCAAGGCCAGACATACCATTTTTACTATATATATCGGCTACTGATTTTGCATTGGGCACCATGTTAGCCCAGAAGAATGCACAAGATAAAGAGCAAGCCATATATTACATTAGTCGCACCTTGGTGAGTTATGAGCTAGGATATGCGTATGTCGAAAAGTTGTGTTTAGTAGTGGTCTTTGCAACTCGAAAGTTGTGACACTACATGTTGAGCCATACGACCTACGTCATATCAAAACAAAATCCTTTGCAGTACATGATGAGCAAGACATATCACAATACATGTACCACAAAGTGGATCATGCTATTGATAGAATTTGATCTAGAGTTCATAAGCCAAAAGTCCATCAAGGGACAAGTCATAGCAGATCAATTAGCAGAGGTGCCTCTTCAGGATAACAAGCCTCTCACCATAGAATTGCCTGATGATGTGGTCTTTGCATTATCAGATCCGCCAGAACTCGAAGAACCTAAGAAAGAAAGAGACATGTCATTGTTCTTCGATGGTTCAAAGTGTGAACAAGGGGGTGGAGCAGGGATTGTCTTTATCACACCATAGGGTGCTCCATTGCCCTTATCATTCAAACTAGACTTCCCTTGCACAAACAACAACACAGAATATGAAGCATTGATCTTGGGACTCCAAACAATAGTAGCAATGGGCATTAAAATATTGAATATCTTTGGTGACTCCTTGCTCATAGTAAACCAAGTCAAAGGACTATTTCAATGCAGGTGCCCACTCCTGAAGACTTACAAGGAACTTGTTGACACCTACCTAGCCCGACTGGAATGGTATGACATCGAGGCAATCCCTCGTACGTCAAATAGATTTGTAGACACCATGGCCTCTTTGGGATCCTTAATCCCTCAGAATCCATCTACTGATTTTATGACCATTCATGTGAAAGTGCTTTCGCACTCAGCAATACGTCATGAAGCTTTTGACAATCAAGAATCAGTCAACATGATCAACATCGAACCAAATCAGGATTGGTCCTTCGTAGCAAGATATTTCTTGCAAATAACACCTTGGGGGTCTTTGATCTCCCAAGGGCCTATGGAGTGTGGTGCAACCATACACCATAGAGTTGTTCCTCAATCCATGTTCACCAGATCAAGAAAATAGGAAGAGCAAGCCATATTTTCCATAGAAGTCATGGCTTATCAGGATTGGCTTTCCCAACTATGGGACTTCCTAAAACTTGGAATAATACCTCAAGGTCTATCACATACTGAAAGGTGAACATTCAAATAGAAAGCAACAAGATACATCTTTCTAGGAGAAATCCTCTACAGACGAGGATATGATGGAGTGTTACTCCATTGTCTTGAGCCCCAGGAAGCATCCTGGGCAATTTTACAAGCTCATGATGGCACATGTGGAGGTCACTTTAGTGGCATGGCCATCATTAAGTGCATCTTGAGAATGGGTTACTATTGGCCCACAATGGAAAAGGACTACTATGAGTATGTCAAGAAATGCATTAAGTGCCAGCATCATGCAAATCTAATGCACTTACCATCGCAAGCCTTGCAACCCATCCAGGAAGCATGGCCATTCTCGTAGTGGGGACTAGACTTGATTGGGAAGATCTCACCCCCATCCTCAAGCCGACACACATTCATCATAATGGCCATAGAATACTTCACTAAATGGGTTGAAGCGATCCCCTTAACATCGACAACTGGACCAAGGATTGCGGAGTTTATACTCCATAATATCATAAGTCATTTTGGGGTCCCTTCGAAGATAATATCGGATAATGGGCCATCTTTCAAGAACAAAAATGTGCATGCTTTAATGAACAAATACCATATTCAACATAGTTTTTCAATGCCTTATTATCCACAAGCAAATGGGCAAGCAGAAGCCTCAAACAAAACAATAGTCTCCATCTTGAGGAAGACGGTGCAAGACAATCACAAGGATTGGCACATGCAGTTACCTCTTGCACTATGGGCATACAGGACTAGTATACGGATGCCCACTAGGGCAACACCATTTTCACTAGTGTATGGCACTGAGGCCATCATGCCACTAGAGTTAGAAATTCCAACTCTACGCATAGCATTAAAGGACTTCATAGATGATGATGTCGCATGACAAGGCCGCCTTGATCAGTTGATGCTTCTTGATGAACATCGAGTCAATGCTTTAGAGCATCTTCACATTTACCAAGATCGCCTTGCATGAGCTTACAATAGTAAAGTCCACTTAAGGGAATTCAAGGTTGGAGATCTAGTGCTCAAAGAAAACCAACAGAATTTGAATCTACCACCGCACCTACGAGACAAGTTCATGGTAAATTGGATAGGCCCATACATGATTTCACAAAGAGTGGGGCCTGGAGCATATCGCCTTATATCATTAGATGGTGTTGAAGAGCCTGAACCTCTCAATATCATTCACTTGAAGGCATTCTACACATAAACACAAAAACATTCAAATATGTCATAAAACACAAAAACATTCAAATATGTCATAAAAACACAAAAACATTCAAATATGTCATAAACTACAAAAACATTCAAATATTCAAAATAAACAAAAAAAAAATCAAATCAATCAAAATGCTCCAACAATCAAAAACCAAGTCAAATTCAATCAAAATGCTCCAAGGGTATTCCAAGCCCGCTTGGTCAAATAAATCAATCAAAATGCTCCAAGGGCTATCCAACCCTGGTCAAAATCAAAAAAATGCTCCAAGGGTATCCAAGCCACTTGGTCAAAATCAAAAATCTCCAAGGTACTTCATGCTACTTGGTCAAAAATTCAAAAGCCCCAAAGGCACAATAAGCCCTTTGGTCAAATTAAGCAAAAATACAAAAACAACATAAAAATCAAAAATACAAAAACAATTGCATCTCACATCTTGCATCCACATAATTGCATTACATTTTCATATCCATTACATTCACATATGTCATGAGAGCCTTAAAAGTGATGCCACAGTTTGTCTCACAAACCATTCAAATCCATACCTCCATCAACACATGTGTGTAATTGTGTTTTTCAACACAACCATAAACTATTGCTATACATAATATACTAAGGTTTTTCGGTTATTCAACCACACCTAGTGATCTTATCAAATTTTGTGGAAAACCATCTTGGCTAGTAGAGAATAAGGTCTAGTGGTGACAAAGCCTAGCATATCTCAGAATCCCACCACTAATTAAAACACTAAATTCTAGTTGGTACATGGGAAGATGAAAACTACAAAGTGGTCTAGGTTACCAAAAGCAAAAAGGAACTTCCTTGCTTATCCCCCTGTGCAACCGGTTTAAAGGTGTTGAGAATTGGAAAAAGGACAAGTTCTACCCTACCCAGAAATGAGTGATTATCATCACTGCATACATCCCTTGCTTTCATAAAAATAAGCAAAATCTCGAAACAAAGCCAAATTCAAATCTCAAAATCAAAAGTTCAAATTTTCCAAAAGTCAAACATCAACACCCAAAGTCATAGTTCAAAATATCAAAAAAAAAAGAAAATAAATAGTGATTATCATCACTACAAGAATCCCTTGCTCAAAAGAAAAAAAAAATCAGTCAAAATAAACAATGATTTTCATCACTAAGTATGAGCAAGTATCCCAAAAGAAATGAAGAAAAAAGGGAATAGAACTTGAATCCCTGGAATTCTCAACATTGCACAAAACTGGAAGGAGAAATCCTTATGCATGATGATATGTCTATCACAAAAGCTCCTAGCATTTGTATAGACCAATGTTTGAATGTGGATGAGCTAGCTTAGGTAACTCAAAACTGCCTAGTGGTATAGTCCAACTAAGTCCAACATAAGGATGAGATAAAACACTTGAGAATCCCTGATCTTAGCAATGGGCTGAAAGAATCCCGCCTGAAATCGGAGGAAATGCATGGGTTCTATCTAAATATTATTCATTTGCACACACAGGGAGAATGAGTATCTAGGACCATGATGAAAGCCTAATTTTCAAAAGCCTAAAATGATCAGTACACAGTCATTGATAGGGTAACTAGAGTGTTTGGATCTCCGAAAAACCCCAAAATTCTTACATAGCAACAAATCATATCATCATTCACACCATCACTTTCTTTATAAGATTCTATAAATTAGGGGGTATCAACATAGTAGGACAGATACCGCATATATATTAGAAATAGTATATAGACGACCACTGACTACTTTATATCTTTTAATTTACAGAAACTTATCAAGAAAATACATCTCACACCATTACATCTCATATATGAATGCTTAATCAATTCTTATGATAAGAGTGATTATTTAAATTCATGATTAATTTTTTACTTTCTGTGGTATCACCCATTAAGATTGTCAATGTCATATGCATTCCTTATGTTTTAAGTGATTAGAGCATACAAGTTCATTTATACCATCCCATCACATAAGTTAGATGCATACAATTAAAGCAAAATTAAACATGCATTTAACAATAACATCGCATCCACAAACACAAGTCATTAATCATCCATAAAGCACATCATAAAACATATAGGCAATATCCATTTGCATACAATCATAAATTCATCATTTATCAACTCAAAATACATCACATCATATCATCAAATCATATAAGCATCTACACATCCATATAAGCATCTACAATATCATCTATCATCTAACATATACATCAAGTCATCATAATGCCATCATCACATCACATCATAAAACAAAATAACAACAAAAACATGAGCAATAAATGATACACATAATGAGTCATAATGCAAAGATATCATAAAAGTATGTGTGTCAAGTCCATGGATATACAAAAATACCCATGGGCTATAGTCATATAGGTCAGCCAACCTCAAAAATGAATCAAAACCAAGTGAACCATCAATCAAATACTAGGCCTATGCCCCCTACAACACCGCCCCTATGGATGGATCTCTGGGAGAATGGTGCGAGCTAGACCCTACTGGTCTCTCAATATGAGTCCGGGCCCCATGACCAGGCCGGATGGAAGACTACCCTACTGTAGAGCTCCTACTGACCTGTGACCCACCTATGGCTCCTCTCTCCCTAGGGATGGCTCCTAGCCTCCTTGATCTACCTCGAGAGAGTGGTAATATGGGCTGCATCCTCAACAATCTGTACATCACTCTCATCCAGCAAACCCTATAAATGACTGATCTCATCCTCAAGAGCTACCCTCGAAGGACCCTCGAGAGTAGGAGGAGCAACAACAACCTACATCCAGGTAGCTCCTCCCATAGTGGCCTGCAAAGCCTATATCTGGTTTGAAAGCTATGCTATAGTGGTATCCCACTGAGCTATGATGGCATCACGCTGTTGTACCTATATCTTGGCCGACTAGAGCTCGACCTCCACATCATGTAGTTATGCCCTAAGAGGAGAATCTCTCTCCTCAAGCTCCATCTCCTCCTCCACCTCCTCAGGAGCCTCCTACTCCTCCACTACCACCTGCTCTACCTATTGGCCCCATGTCGTAGTCCTAGCATGAACCCTACACCCCGATGGATCTACCCCATCTCCACCATCATCCTCTCAGCCTAGACTACCCTCACCATACCACATCAGGTCACCCCACCACCATACAAATGCATCTATGACTCCACCAACTACTCCAAGATCAACAACTAGGGCATCCTCCTCATCAACTAACTCTATAACCTATCAAGGAGGGAGGTCTCTCTCTACTCCGATGCACCTATACAAAAATGGTACTAATGGCACATCCTACTGCAACCCATACTGACGAAGAACCCAAGAGTAGAAGAAGTACTCTCAGATGTTGATCTTATAATCGATGAGCCATCGCTCACACCGCATCCTAGCAATAAAGCTATTAGGTCATCCCAAGTAGGACACTCATGATACGGGTGCCATATAACATCTCCAGCTAGAAGTCCAATAAAAGTATCAGTATAATGAGACAACTCCCCTACAAAAGTGTGGCTCTTGCGCTCCTCGCTCTCTCTAGCCCATCTAGCACCATAGCACTCATCCACCTCATCCATAGTTATGATCTTAATAGGAAGCCCCTTAGGGTGATCTACCCTAATGTGCTCCCATCCCCAGATCTACAAAAGCCAACTATAGGTGATGCACATGACCCCTCCGACAGATGTGGTACAACTCATCATAACACTGAGCCAATAGAGACCTACCCCATGCATAGATGATAGGCGCCTCACTATCCATTAGGTCCTGAACCATCACAAGGAGGTTCCAAGGGAACCTCAAACCTGAGCAATCTGGGATAAGGACATTGTTGATGACCATCAACAATACCGCATGCCTCACTATGAAAACATGCTCCCGATACCAATGGATGATAGACACTCCCCCAAACTTGGTGTCCTTGAGAGCAACCTCAGAGTGCCTCCAAACACCCGAGTGAAAATAACCACCTGATCATTAGTGGTCGAAGAAACAATCGCCACTCCATCAAAAGGGATCCGAAAGATCCTGTACACATCCTCTGGCATAATGGTCATCTCATCGATCGAGAGGTGGAAGGTATTAGTTTGAGGGTCCCAACGATGGGCCAAAGCCATAAGGTAAGCCTGATCCAACATAATGTGAGGTAGTCTAGTAACATACTAGAGCCCATGAGCCTTAAGCCACCTCCAATCCATGTCATCCAGAAGAGGTAGAAGGTCATTCATGAGCTTCAGGTCCCGAGCCCGAGCAGTAAGGATCTAAAAAAAAAAGAAATATGAAACATAACTACAGTGCATCTAAGGTATAAAACATGAAAAATCTAACACTCTCCTAAATATGAGCAAAGAGGGGGGAATAAATGCACCTAGGCATGCAACACATGCTAAAGAGTAGTTCAAAATTCCAAAAAAATTATTAAACTATCTCAAAAAATCCAATAAAAAGCAAAAATTTGTAAAATTGGCTAAGGAGATTAGTCGCTATTGCCTACAATGGCTAGAATCTAGCCACTGGAGACAGCAACGACCAAAGCCCAATGGTCAAATTTTTTACCATTAGGGTTCAAACCTAGCCACTCTGAGCGACAACGACCAAATTTTCAGCCTTGAGCGACAACGATCGAAAGGTAACATGGCAAACCCATGAACCCTAGGCCATAAAATACAAAAAATTAGAAAAAAAAAATGGGGACCAACCCACCACTTAAAAACCTATACTAAGCCTAACTACAGATTTCATTCATTACCAACAAGTTTAGTGAGGTTCATTTACCAATTACTTAGTGAGGTTCAATTTTACCCAAAAAGGAAAAGAGGTTAGGGTTTGAAAGAATACCCAAGAAGCTTTGACTCCTCCAACAGATGATGCCTCACCCTAAGAAGCCATGTCCTCGATGAGGTATCTTCAAAATCAACTATCATTGTCTCACCAGAGCTCTAAAAAGTGAATTGTCAACAACAAAAGTGATAGGTCAAAACCCTAAAAATGCATTTTATATTTTTAAATTATGCCTTGGCCACTGCTAACATCAATGACCCAAACTTCATGGCCACTCAAGGCGACACGGCCACAAAACTCAGAGGCCATTGGACCTGACAACGGCCTACTCCATAGATAAAAACAAGAAAATTCCTTCCATGGGGGATAACAAAAATATTAAATAAGCACATTTTGAAGACTTAAAGTCATCTTAATGACCAAAATAACAAAAAAATCACATAAAAGCATAATCTCAAGTAGGCCTCGTATCCAGTTACTTACTCTATCCACTCGATGATTGCAATGATTCACACTCCATGCACTTTGATGAGATGAGTAGGTTACCATAAGGCCACTTGGGGCAAAAAAATTTCATTTTGGAATTACGATGTGCCACCCTTCAATCCCGAAGAAGACCAAGATGGTCGGACTGCTCCACGGGTGTGAAAGGATCATCCTAATTCCCCTTATGATACCAAAAACATTAAGCCAAAGTGATACAATATGAACATAAATAGAATCACTCATCCTAACTCCCTAAGAAGGCTATTGATAGCTGGACCGCTCCTCGGGATAGGGATGGATGATTATCATAAACAATTGGAATCACACTTGGATGTGGGATTGCCCATTAAAAGCAACAAATGCTAGAAAGGATACCAGATTAGTCATATTGGTCAAGCGACTTGTCGCTTCATTCATTGTCATTTCTTCACCAATCCATTGTGTGAGGAGGTAGTTCAAAGCTTCAACATAATCATAATCAAAATCAACAAAAGATCACTCGATCATATCAAAATCATGTTCATCCTATGAATCATTGCATACAACAATCACAAATTTCCCTTGTTTGTTGGGAACGTAAGCAGACATGACATATTCAATTGTAGCTCTCCTACCGATCGAAACTATTGTAGCAGCTGAAGCTACCCGATTGAGTTTGAGGAATGAGTGCAATTTAACATGCCCAAGCCACTGAGCTAAGTCCTCCGAACATTGAGGCAATGATTCAAGGGATGCGTGCCATCTTGCATGATTGGGCCATCCGGCGTTGATCAGACCATTGATCACCATACACCCTACAAATATATCAGTCTACATTTTTGCTCAGCATTGTGTCTTCCACACAATGCATCGCAAAAAGGGGCATCTGTAGACACCTAAAACATGTCATGTTTAGGGGAGCTACTCACATAGACACATTCATAAGATCATATGACATAATCTTGGACTTTCCAAGCATCAACAATGGTTCTCACCACTCATTTGGGGCATTTTCAAGCCATCCAAGCCTAGCCGCTCAAGCCAAACAACGACCCCATCTTAGCCGCTATAGACGACACGACTAAACCCTAAAAGTAATTTTACCAACAAACAGGCCTAATCACGAGTGGAAGTGGTAGTCTGCATGCAATAAAGGTGAGCGGGAGTAACTTTGCATTCCCTTTCATGACCAGTTCACATAGGAGACTTGAGTTTGCATTTAGACTTTAGTTAACTGGCCTCCAAACATAGACAAAGGACAAAAGCTTCTCATGCTAACAACCAATTTGCATAGGAGACTCAAGTTGGTAGTTAGATTTCAGTTAACTGGCCTTCAAACATAGAAAAAGACAAAATCTTCTCATGCTAACTCTCACTACGCATGAGGAATTCATTCCTAGGGCTTGGGCATAGACCTAGGGTTTCACACACTTTAAAAGGTGCAAGCCTGAGAGCACCAGAGAGACAATTATCTTTGATCCATCAAAATAGGTCATTGAGGAGAGCTTTCGAGACTTAGAGAGCTTCTCTTGGAGATCACATTTACGATGAAGCCCTAACAAATTGGAGAGCAAAGCGACCACTATTTCAACATCCGATACAAGCTTTGATCCATAGCTTTGGGGCAAATAGAATGAAATTCACCTTAGCGGTCGTTGTCTCGGACAGTGGCCCACGGGCCTAGCTTAGGGTTTTATACATTAGTTTCATTATTTTGTTTAGCATATCATTAGCATAATATCATTTCATTCATTTAAATTCATAGCATAGGTTTAATTTGCACTTGCTTTCATTTGATATATTCATTACTAACAACCTCATCCGGGGAGGCATTCCCGGACATCTAAGCGTGTGTTGTTGTTTCATTGCTTACAGGGCCACAGGTTCATCGGACGAAATCTGCAACATACGAGAGCAAAAGGGATCCCTCTAGGAAATAGGCCTAGAGAAGGAGGCATCTGTAAGCCCTCATACATTTTCGTGTGCGAAACCGAGAAGCTTTTGAAAGCGCACCACCTCTTCGCGAAAGGGGCACTCTTTGCCTATTTGTAACCTTATTGTATCGAAATGGGTATCCCTAAGAGGGACCGAAATGTAACCGGGTTTCAATCCAAATAAAGAGATCTATCTTTGTTATTTCTGTGTTATATGCTTTTCATTGTCTTCCATTTCATTTTGGGTTTTTAATACATTGCAAGTAGAGTAAAAAGAGCGGTGTGTGCGTCCCGGGGTCGCTACAAATTATTTTAGGCATGGTGCAAGATGAATAGTCTCAAAAAGAAGTTATTGTTGTCATGCCCTCTATTATCTCTAAAGAACAAAATCAAGGCTTGCTGAAACCCATTGATAGAGAGGAGCTAAAGAAGGTACAGGAAAAACACCAGGTCTAGATGGCTTCCCAATCAAGTTTTTTAAACCTTTTGGGATAACTTGGAGGAGAATGTAATGGTTGTTATAAAGAAGTCCAAAGACAATAAATAATTTTTAAAGAAATAAATCATATATTCATTGCCTTAATTATGAAATGGGAGGAAGGGTGCATATTTCATATTACAGACCTAGTTATTTATGCAATATCATATACAATATGTTGGAGAATATTACATTATTTGGTACATGCTAATGTACCCCATGGTACCTTCATGGTACATTTGTAAATAGTATATTAGGGTTGAGTCAATAGTTTAGTGTATGATTTATATTTCCCTCTTTATGTAAGTGTGAATGTGTAGGAAATGCACAAGTGTTATGTAAAGTTGTAATGTGTAGGAAATGCACAAGTGTCATGTGAGTTAGAGTGCAAGTGTAGGTTGATTAAATGTGCACAAGTGTCTTGTATGTATGAGAATAAATATGTAATGTAAATATGTGCACAAGTGTCCTAGATTAGGTGTGCAAGTAGTAGAAGTGTAAGAGTCATGTAAAGGTGTGCAAGTATTATAGAGTCAAGTGTTCATAAAGTATGCAAGTTTCAAGTAGATAAGCCAAGAGTCACAAAACTTGGCATATGGAGTGCAATAGTTAAGTATCCAAAGAGTCACATTACTAGTGCTATATTATGGAGATAATGCATCATAGAATGTAAGTAATTCATTCAAGTATTAAGCATTGCAATTTGAAATTGTACCAAAATAGGAGCAATAAAGTTTGTATACATTTTGATTAATTGATATTGTAAGTTATATTTCATGCATATTACATGAATGATCCACGCTATTTACATGTATATTTCAGCATTTAAATGAATGTTATTTGATTTAATATAAGCCTTGATATACATATTAATTTGCTTACATTATTCTACTCATATTATTATTTGACATTTATTACATTGTGGTATTTTATATTTGGTCCTATGTGAAATAACTTATGATATATAAGGGTAGTATAAGGCTTATGAAACCATAAGTGGTACCAAATCTACCACCGACTCTATCCAAATTAATACGGTTTATTTTATTAGCCACTATTGATTTTATTCATATTTGATAAATTTTATTAAGAGTCTATCCACTTTGAAGGCAATAGGACTCTAAATCTATATTTGAAGGTATTATTGAGTAGAGAGGCTAGGGTCAGTCCATGATTGAAGAATAACCAATGAAGACTAGGACTCAACTATATTGATTGATAGGCATACCAACTCAAGATTATTTGGTCATTCAGGGATAAAGCCAACCCTTGATATTGATTTGAAGTTTTTGTAGATTAAAGATTGAAAGGTGAATCAAATCTAAGAAAGTTTATAATTCAAGGAAAATACAACCTTTGATATTGAAATATTAGATAGAACCAACTCAGAGAAAGTTGGTCAAATGTGAAGTCATCCTAACATTGAAGATTGTTGAATAGAAATAAAAGTAGAGAAAGAAGAAATATAAGAAGAAGGATAAAGTTGCAGAAAAATATGATAGATATATCAATGATATATTAGTCTTGAAGAAGGATAAAGAAGCATACAAAGCTTACTTTATATAGCTTCAAGCATTCAATTGAAAGCTATAAGTAAAAAAATATATTTTCAGAATATTTAGATCTTGACATAGGCTCAAGAAGCCAATATCATAGAGAAATATTCAAGAAGGATATTATATTGGAAAATTGTCCTAAGATATAAAGAAAGGCCTAAGATATTTGGTACAACATAAGAATATAGTGGTCATCGAGATAAACATAAGCAATAAAGTGGCCATCTGGGTCAACATGAGCAAGGAAGTGGTCATCCGGCTAGCATAAGCTAAAGTAACTATCTGGGCCAATGTAAGCTAAAGTGACTACTCAACCAGGAAAGAAAGAACATCCAGAGCAAAAGTGTATTCAAAATTCCAAGAAGAGAATATAGGGATATTCAACCAACCAAAAAAAGGATAGCATCTACTCGACCAACCAAAAAAGAAAAGGTCCATTTGGCCTACTTGAGAAATGATAGTAACCATTTGGTATATCAAAAGAGAATAGATATCCTACAACCTGATTGTAGAATTATACAAAGGAGAGATTTGACAAAACTATGAAATAACAAGTGAGAAAAAGAGTAAAATTAATTTGGAGATAACAATTTTATCTTTGGGCTTGCACTCATAGTCCAAAAGCATCCAGTGATTCACATACATGATTGAGAAGTAAACACATCTACAAGTAACGTTCTAGAGCATTAGAGATATAATATATAAAGGTGGATTATTTTTAACCATAAGTGTCAACATTCTATCAAATAACACATTAGTCAGGAGTGTCTATGTTCTATCATAGAACAAGATAACAACCAGGGGCATCAATATACTAGAAGACAACAAACCAAGAAGAAATTTCACCATTCTAGAAATAAACCAAAGGGAACGTCTACAACACTTTATAGAGGTAGGGAAAGTTTCACTAAGGAAGGACAACACTTCACAAAGGAAGAGGAAGCATCACAACATACATTAGGGAGCTAGTGGAATAATTTGGTGTGATCAAATGCATTTTCTGAGAGCAATAATACGTTGAAAACATGGGTTCATGTCAAACCATGCAAAGGTAATGTCCAAACATTACTCCAATGAAACATTTCAACAACTAGTGTGAATTATTGTTTCTAAGTAATAAGTGCTCACTTATATTTTTGGATATTATTTGAGTTAGGTGCTTTAATTAATTTTTTGGGAGGTATAAGGTTATGATTAAAGTTTTTATTTCTTTCTAAGTTCTATTTTTAAGATAGGGAGATATAAGGAATTAATATTTGAACTTAGTAAAGTTTTTTAAATTAGAGATTTTTGGAGATATAAGGTGTTAAGTAGGGTAATTATAATTTTTTGAGAACTTTGAAATATTGAATTTATTAAAGTTTTATAGTTTTGCAAATTAATCTAGGGAGTAAAAAAAAATTCAACATCAAAGGTTAGAAAATAAAAATTTGCAAAATTTATATTTGATTTAATTTTTTGAATTTGGGAGTCATAAGGATTACTAGTTCAAAGGAATCAAAGTTGCAAACTTTGATTAATATGGATAACAATATGGAATCCATAATTAAAAAGGAAAAAGTAGAAGTCATAAAATTTAGGATTAAGAATTTGATTAAAAAATTAGAATTAAATATAGATATGGTATTACAATTCATCTATAGAGAAGCCATGGATGAAAATTTTGAGATATTTGAATACTATTTACATGCAAGACTTGTTGAAACAAATGATAATGGAAAGGATAATATTATGATACCTCTAGGTACTGATAGCATAATGTATATGGTATTTCTTTCACTAAAGCTTTATAAATATAAAAATTTAAAACAAAAAAGAGTTGATTAAAACTCTTAAGAAGAAAGTTGAAATTGATGAATCATTTCTAGAAACGATATTTCATTCTTTATGTAGTATTGACATTCCAAGTTTATCTAATTCAAGAAATTATTATGATGCTCTAAGTGAATGTTTAGAAGTTACTACACAGGAAAAGAAGGATTCAAATGATTCTAAGGTCAAAAACAAAGAAAATATTCTTATGCATAAATCAAATGGCAATAAAAGAGTTCAAAAAGCTCATGATCTTGAAGACACAAAGACTAAAGAACTAGAAAATCTAAATAATGAAGACAAATAAGAACAAGAAGATGGACCCAAGGTTCAATATGATGAAGCAAAGCAACAAAAGCAAAGGATTGTGAACAATGCAAAGCTATTTGAAGAATGAAGACCATGATTGAAGACTAAAGTCTTTAATAAAATATAACCTAATATAAGGGAGTGTTGAAGAATATTACATTATTTGGTACATACTAATGTAGCCCCATGGCACCTTCATGGTACATTTATAAATAGTAGATTAGGGTTGAGTCAATATTTTAGTGTATGATTCATATTTTCATATTTATGTAAGTCTGAATGTGCAAGAAATGCACAAGTATCATGTAAATTTGTAATATGTAAGAAATACACAAGTATCATGCGATTTAGAGGGAAAGTGTAGGATAAGTAAATGTTTACAAGTTTCTTGTATATATGAGAACAAATATGTAATATAAATATGTGGACAAGTGTCCTAGATTAGGTGTGCAAGTAGTAGAAGTGTAAGAGTCATGTAAAGGTGTGCAAGTATTATAGAGTCAAGTGTTCATCAAGTATACAAGTGTCAAGTAGATAAGCCAAGAGTCATGAGACTTGGCATATGGAGAGCAATAGTCAAGTATCCAAAGAGTCACATTACTATTGTTATATTATGGAGACAATGCTCCATAGAATGTAAGTAATTCATTCAAGTATCAAGCATTGCAAGTTGAAGTTGTAACAAAAAAGGAGAAATAAATATTGAATACATTTTGAGCAATTAATATTTTAAGTTATATTTCAGCATATAAATGAATTTCATTTGCTTTATTATAAGCCTTGATATACATATTAATTCTACTCATACTATTATTTTGACCTTTATTACATTATGCCTATTTTATATTTGGTCCTATGTGAAATAAAATGTGATATATTATGGTAGTGTAAGGCTTATAAAGCCATCACAAAATAGTCATGAAAGTAGTGGATGAGTGACTAAAACCTCTCCTAGATGGCATTATCTCCTTGGAGCAAGGGGATTTTATAGAGGACAAACAAATCTTGGATGGTGTGGTTATAGCTCAAGAGAAAATCCACTCAATGCAAAAATATGATAATAAAGGAATGTTCATAAAATTTTATATGTCAAAGGTTTATGATAGGTTATAGTGGAGCTTCATGTCAAGGATGACATTAGCCTTCAATTTCTCTCCAAATTGGATAGAATGGGTCATGAGTTGTGTCTCTACTCTAGCATACTTCATATTTATCAATGATCTTCCCTCAAAACCATTTGGAGCCACTCAATGACTTTGTTAGGGAGATCCTTGTTCCCCTTATATTTTTCTCATATTGGTTAAAGGATTGGGTAGACTCATGTTGAGGATAAGACAATAATGTTTGCTAACAAGTATCAAGGTGGGTGAGGAGGTTTGACTCACCTATAGTTTGTGGATGACACACGATTGGTAGGAGTGGCCAACCTTAGGAAAGAAAGAATAATAAAATATAATCTTAATGTTAACCTTAGGTCCATAAACCAAGTCATCAATGATAAGAAATCCAAATTGGTCTTCTTCAATCTTGATCGAATGCTTTAAGATAAAATTTTAGAGATCTTGGGATTCATGAGGGCTTCTCTCCAAATTATCTTTTTGGAGGTCCCTTTAAATTTTAAAAAATGAAGATACTTATCTAGAGGAATATTTTAGATAGTATCAAAGAAAGAATTAACCATTGGTCTCACAAATGGTTAACCTTTGGGGGTATATTAACTTTTCTATAGTTAGTCATTCAGGCCATACCAATTTATAAATTGGTTATCCTTGTTGTCCCACATACCATATGGAAAGAGCTGGACAAGATGGATAGAAAGTTTTTATGGGAAGGAGTAAAAGGAGAGAGGAAATGGACATTAGTAGGTTTGGATAAAGTAAGTCATCCCAAGGTAAAGGGAGGTTTGGGATTGAGGAGATCAGAGTTAAATAATAAAGCTTTGACTAGAAAGCTTTACTAGAGGTGGATCTCCTAACTTACTTTATTTAGTAGAGTTTTAACTAGTAAATATTTGAGACAGGTGAACTTGAATGAGGTGAGTCGTTTTCGTTTGAATGGTAACAAATCCCTAGTGTGGCAGACTCTAAAGTTAGGATCTTAGGTAGTGAAAGATGGATTATTTTGGAAAGTAGGGAGAGGGAAGAAGGTATAATTTTATACAGATTCATGGGATCAATACCCACCTCTCATTATTGAATTCCAAGAGCTGCAACAAGTAAAAATAATCATGGAAAGTAGAGGTTGGATCAATATTGAAAGTTGTTTCAACACCAATCAGCTAGGGGATTATAGGTTTAAGCAGTTTAATAAGTTGAATCAGTGGCCAATTCCAATCCCTCCAAAATTGATACCCATCATGACTAAAATATAGGAAAAAATATTTCTTATAGATAGAAATGAGGAGGATAAATTATCTTGGGGTTATGGGAGCCTTGGAGTCTACATAGTGAAGGATGGATACGATAAGATCCTTCTAGAACCTCCTCTTCATGCATATCAGGTTGAGGATTGGAGAAATATTTGGCAATCCAAGGGATATCTGAAAGTAAACTTCTTTGTATGGTATTTCATGAACAATTGAATTATTAGTTTTGATAATCTAATATGTAAGGGAATCATTGGTCTATCCCAATGTGTTTTATGCTACAAAAGTGAGGAAACATCTAACCACTCAATGTTTGAGTTTTCATTCACAATCCAAATCTAGGAGCAATGGTTTTTAACTTATAAAATTCAAGCCAATGGGTATTTGAATCGAATTAATATTTGGGCAAGATAAAAGAGGGGCAGATTTAAATCTAAAACTTTCTATGTTAGATGGAAGCTTGGATGAAACTTTATTTGGTGGCAAGTGTGGTTGAAGAGAAATGGCATAATTTTTAAAGAAATCTTTTTATCCTTGGATGATATTTGGTAGGTCATTTGGAGAAAATTCATGAAAACTATGGCAGTGTATATTAAAGAGGAAACCCAGAGTGAGATAGGGAAGATGGAGAATGAAGCCAAAGTGCAGAAGGGGTAAGATAGAGCTAGTTGGAAAACACCCTTGAAAGGCTAGATTAAAATTAATATTGATGGAGATACAAAAGGTAATCCAAGTAGAGCTAGAGTGGTTTGTAGGAATCATGTTGGGATAATGCTCTATTGGGAGCTACAAGGCTTGGGCATGGCTACGAACAATGAGATAGAAGCCTTAAATATCAAATTTGCTTCTATCTGGGTAATAAGACAAGATTATAGGAGGGTAATCATAAAATCAAATTCTCAAATCTTGGTAGGATCTCTAGATTGCATGAGAAATTTTGCTTTGGAGATTTGGAGGTTGAGGATTCTTGTCACCTAAATTAAGAAGTTGCGGAGGAAATTGAATGACGTGATCCTAATTTATGTGGGTAGAGTTCTGAATAAAGTAACAAACTTCCTAGCTAAGACATGTACCAAGAATGAGGTAGGGGTTTAGTGGCACAATGGCATGTCTATTGCAGATAAGAGGATTAAGCAAGTTGGTGAGAAAATCCAATGCTTGTCTAATTTGGAAAGCCATTGTAGACCTTTAGTTTAAGATATTTGGCTCCAATACACATCTTCTTTTAGTATTGTAATCAAGACTAGTTAGTTCTTATGATCTTGAGTTTAAAGTTATGAAAGTTTGTTGAAAAGTTAAAAAGAAGAAACGGATGCTCTTGTTGATTAAGGCTAGGAGAGGTCTCATTCCAACTTATAAATAATCTTATTTTAATATATTTTCCAAAATTTTTTTAATAAAAAATAAACATAATCAACTACATGGTAAATTAAAATCATTCTTAACTTTAATAAAATTAAGAAAAATTAAAAAATAAAAAAACTACGCACCTGGTGAGAGTGGGCTCAGCTCCCTTTTGCACCATTCCAACCTTTAAAAAAAAGAGCTGAATCTTCTCGTAGAAGGACAAAAAAAAAATTATTGAAACAATCAAGATTTTAGGGAAAACAAAAAAAAACAAATGATTGGAGAAAATGTCGAATGAAAAATAGCCTTTTGTGCATGCAAAAGAACATATGTCTATAAATCCATATGTGCATTCACTAAATTGATATATTATGTTGTTTCTTTGGTGACTTTCGCTTGATTAACGAAACCTGTTGCGCCTGAAAGGGTAAATTCCTACTGATTTACTATTCACTCGCTAACAAAACCTATTACACCTGGGAGGGAGGATTTCCATCTATATTTTAAGGACATTGTAAGCTTAGACAGGTTATTTATCTACTTTTATCTTATATTCTGGCTATTTTGTGTTAACACATTCTTGTTTGTCATATAAAATCCATTATCGCTTGAGTTGAGTTCACTCTTGTTTTTAGTTAATTCGGAGTCATCCCTTCTCTGCCTTCGCATGGACAGGTTTAACTGGTTGAATTTTTGAGTAATATTTTTTATATATATTTATTATGAAGATTGAATTTGATCACATCGTAAATAATATCCTACAAAGCTATGCTTTTAATCAATCTGTTACTATTAAATTCATGTCTACAATTTTTTCTTGGTCGTTATTTATATACATTCAAAAGAACAGGGGCCTGGCCTCTTATTAAGAAAGTTTCTTATTCTTTTTAGGTTCCTAAAGGCTAATGATTTAATTAATTTTGTTAAGAAAGTTTTTTATTCTTTACACATCCTTAAATGCTAATGATTTATTTTATTTTGTTCTTGTCAAGTAATTTGTTTATAGATTACAGGAATTAGTTAATTGATCTCGGACATTTTGCATATCTTGTCTATAAAGATCGACATTTTTTCCCTAGGTATTAACAAAAGTATTGTGAAGCTAATTATAGTGTCATAATCCACGGTAGATATGACTACATGTTAAATAAGTATAATATATAGACGTGTTATTTATGTTGCTTGATCTTTTTCTTTTCAATTGTAGTTGCATCTTATCTCATATTTGGTTAAATAGGTTTGGTTAAAGGACATTAGCATTAAAGTGTAGGTGCTCTTTGTATGATATAAGTTTATGTTTTTTATTATTATTTGTTTAATAATTTTTTAGAGTAAGATTTTATCCTCTATATGTTTAGGTCTTATATTTTGGTGAACTTGATATGAAAATCTTATAGATTCCAATATCTTTGGCTTGTATATTTTTTAATTTCTTTTTCCAATATTTTATAATGGCTAACAACCCTTATAATACTAGAAACAAGGAGCACCAATATCTGCCTCACATCCTTCCTATTGAAATCAACCTTGATAAGGAGAATACTTTTGTCAACCTTAAAATTGAGGAAGAGAAAAACACTCCCCCAAAGAAAAACTTTGAGCGAATAATTTTGTATTCTACAAATCACTTAAGAGAATTTATTTGGTAGATTAGGTGCATTTTCATATATTATTTTAAGGTAGATGACCAAATAAAAGGAAGTTTATCGTCAAATTCTCACCCTACCCACACAAATCTTGTGTCTTATAATCTTGACCAATCAAGTAGCCAAATAGTCACATATATTAATCAATCAAATAATTTTTTTACTCTTAGGCTTTAATGCCTCTATGGTTCACCTTGTTGACTCAACTACCCTCTTATCACTTCTAGGAGCATGATCCAAGGTGCTTCATCATTCTAATACCGCATGCCTACATCTCTTATTGATGAAATATACCCTCAACATATAACTTAACCAACTCTTGCTTCACATATCTTTCCCAATATAACCTTCTCCTTTTAGAATCATATTTCGCTTGCATCAAACCCTATATCTACCAATCCTTTTCATTCAACTGATCCAAACTTAGCTTATGGGGCACCACCCATGGCATCAAACTTTTCATCATTGCAAACCTACTCATACATTATTCTATGACCACCATAAAATCCTTTCCTTTTTGAACAATCAAATTCAAACTCTAAAGTAGAATATGAATTAGAATAGATAAAGCAACAATTGACATCCTTTTAAGGAAATCCTAGTCAAAAGTATTTCTTTGATGACTTTCTAACTAACCACTATCCTTCTATGACTAGTAGGCAATTTCCTCCCAATTCTAGAATGCCCAATTTTCAATTATCTAAATGTGGGGAAGATCTCATTAATCATCTTAGAGCCTTCCAAATCACTTGTAGTGCTCTTGCTCATGATGATATATTGTTTCTTTAGCTCTTTTCCACACGTTTTATTGATGCAACCTTATAATTGTATTTCTAGTTATCTCATCATTTAGTCAAAAACCTATAAAAGGCTTGTCAATTTGTTTGTCCAATAATCTACAATATACATCCAAGACAAAGTCATAATTAATGATATTTATCAATTGAAACAAGATAAGGATGAAGCTTTCATCAATTTCTTGGCTATGTGGTGTACCTTTGTAGGGAGACCCCAATATATTCCTCCACCTAAAGACCTTTTGAAAAAAATTATTTGTAGTTTATATGACTAGCTATCCTATCCCCTCTTTCGAAGTTACAGTTGACCTCACCAAGCAAGTAGAGGCTCCTCTTTTATGAAAAGGGTAACTTAAGCTCAAAAATTAAGAAGATAAGCCTAACCATAAGAGTTAATACAAAAATAAATATGTAATAGGTGATGGTGTCATAGATTCCCGTCAAACCAATAGCATAAATACATTAGTCTAAGAAGCCTAAAATATTTTCCTCTCAAAACAATAAAAGCCTAAAAGAAAATTTAGTAGAATAATTCAACCTCTTTCAAAAGTCCTTAAGCAACTCATAGACACAAGTATGATACATTTGGCATCCATTACACCAATAGATCCCTCTAAATAAAAGCCTAATTGGTATTGTGTTGATAATTTATATGATTTTCATTGTGATGAAGGTCATAAGACTCATAAATGTAATACCTTGCACAACATCATCTAGGACTTCATTGAGAAAGGTCAAATTATCATCGATAATCTTGACATTTCATATTCTTCTAATCAAGACCTTGGGATATTTCAAAATCCTTTACCAAACCATAACCATTTAGAAAAAAATAAATGTAATTATAGGAAATGTCTTACCCCAAATCAAAACATGATAGGTGTCACCAATGTTTTCACAATTAATGCTATAACTTGACAACAACAAAAAAACCAACCTATTGACCAGCTTCTCAAACCTCCTTTGGTGTTGTAATAAAAAATGTCATATAAGCAACTACCTCTCATCATATCAACCTCTAATCCAAGTCCTTTTAAATTAGGCCAATAGCTTGAAAGTACCCTTGATAAAATATCCCTCTTAGAATTCTTTCAAATTTCAACCTACAAAAATATCCTTCTCAAACTTCTAAGTGAACAAGTGATCTCCTAAGATTTATCACTTAATTATGTCTCTAATTTGTTGGATTTTTAGGTATTTATAACATTATTTACCCCTTTACAAAGATATTTGGCTCTTTACATCACTTGCAATATTGGTAAAAATTTGAAATTACTTAGCCATTTTGGACTAACCAAGTAAGACTTGCAAACTTCAGACCTTATTGTTTGAGCCTTTGATAATGAAGAATAGGGAGTCAATGGTACAATAAATTTACCTGTTAAAGTTGGGTTGCAAGTACACAACACTCTTTTCTATGTGATTCCTTGTGATGTTTTTTATATATCATTTTGGGATGGCCATGGATCCATGTGATGCAAGTTGTCCCTATCACCAATACCTTAATTATGAGTATAAGAATAAAATAGTGTGTATCTCTATTTATCTTAAAACCTTTACCTACTGCCAAATTATTGAAGCCAGGTAAGCCAAAAATAATCTTTATCCTTCCCTTCAACCTTCTTCTAATCCTCCCTTATCCTCCTCCCTTGACAATGATATATTACAAACCCAAAAACCATCTAAATTAGATGAGGATTAACATGACAATTCCAAACTTGTTAAAAAAGATAATAACAAAAATCATATAAAATCTAATGAAAACCTTAATGAATATATAACCTTGGACCTAGCCAACCTCTTCCTCTCTTACCAAATCTTAGGTTTGCCTTCCATGAAAGGAATGACAGTACAAATAGAGAGTTGTTCCTTTTTTTGTATTGGCACTTCCAATAACAAACAAATCAATGATAGTAAGAATGCCAAAATATACTAGAAATAAGGCCAAAATATGAAGGCCTTGGATATACAAGATAAACAAGTAGTAATAAATTTGTATCATGGACTAATTTTACAACATAAAATTTTGATACTAAATTTGTGTTAGGGATTGATAAAACCAATTTTATAACAAGTAATAATGAAGGACAAATAGGTAATAATAAATCAAAGAATGGTAAAAGCAATTTTGTGATAGATAACAATGAATGTATAATATAGAATAGAAAAATCAAATGTGTGTCAGACATCAAACATACAAAATTTGTTAAAAAAGAAATAGATAAAGGAAAACAAATTCATAGTGTGAACAATTGTAACCATTGTGGTAGATATGTACATTGTGAAATTTGTGGATAAAATAATCATTCCCAAAGATATTGTTAATACATAGGAAATAACAAAATGAAAATGAATTATGGATGGATAAGTATGTACTAATGGGATAAGATGGAAGAAAATTTGTATGGTTTCTATAAGAAAAGATAAATTATGATGAAATATCAAATTTTGTTGAATGTAAATAATAATGTTAGTTTTTCTCATAGAGAAGTTTAAAATAAATGATTTCAAATTATGACCCAAGCACAACTTGGAAAATGACCTACAATGATAAGACCTATAGAAGAAAATATATGATGATTTTTGAAATCTATTGACTTAAGATTAATCCAATGACATACCTAGAGGTATGATAGCCCAAAAGATAAAATAATCCAGAGGAAATATCCCAAGCAAGATGACCCAGAGATAGAATAACCTAGAGGTAATGTCCCATGCAGGATGACCTAGATGCAAAATAACTCAAAGGCAATGACCTAGGTAGGTCAACCCAAATATGAATATTACCTAGAGGTAAACTATATGGAGACTATTTGAACCAGGATAACCAAACCTAGCAAAATTCGACTAATGATAAAGCTAGAACTAGAGATCAAGATCAAAAACTAGAGCTAGAGTCAAAGAATGATCTTTATATCAAATTATGTAATACAAGGGGGTGTTGAAGAATATTACATTATTTGGCATTTTGCACTTTTGAATTTTTGTAACAATTTGATATTTGTAATTATTGAGAGTTTAAAAATATAACTCTCATGGAAAATTGAAGAGACATATCTCTCGAGAGATTGAGAGAAGATGAAGGTAAAAAGACAAGAAGAGGCTCCATTATCTATAAAACTAAAGTTGAAAAGAAAGAATGTATCTATGAGAAAAATATGTATCATATGTAAATAATATATGAATATATTTGTGAATATATTTTATATTCAAATATTAATGTGTGAATGTATTATTAAATCTAGACATTAAGCTAACAAGATAGGCATCTTGCACAACTTTTATAGGAGTTAGCTGAATTGAAGAAGTAGGGTACCTAACTTGAGAAGGAAATGCAAATGTGACCAGAGGTTGAGGATGTAATGACCCTCTCTACATGACCATGGATTATATATTAATTAATGGATTGCACTTACTTGTATTTTCTATAGAGCAAGGTATTGTTGATGTCCATTATGTATGCAGGACCAGGGATAGCCTTCGACTAATAAGAGAAAAGTAAGGTAAAAATTATGATTGGCCTTGTGAGTACATGGAAGCTCACATGAGCTGCATTAATATAAAATCATGTAGATTAGATTATGTGTTTGGTATAATAGATTTGAATTGTGTGTTTTGTTGTCTACTTGTGAATAGTTGAATATTCAGCATTGATTGGCAATTAAAATGCCAAGGGGGCATGGGATCCAAACTTGTGAGCTAAGAATTACTTTATGAATGTGTTAGAATTATTAAATTAGATGTCTAATTGATTGCGTATAATATAGAATATTTTGAAAATAAATATATGAAATAAATGAATGAAAGTAAAAAGCCATATTGATAAAATATAAGCAAAATATATTATGGAAAAATAAACCTTTCATTAGTTTTACTTTGGTTTCATTATGATAGCAAGAAGGTAATGGATGGTGGCATCCATGAATAATGTGGGAATCATGCTATGCTTGCATCAACTCCACTAAAATTCCATCATGGCATTAACTTCACAATATTCTAAAATACAAAATTAGTGGAAGTTAGGTGTAACCCCCTCAAGGAGTTTTTGTTTTATAGTATGGTCTAGAGGAAAGGGAGGCATCGAACGATTCTCAAGGAAGAGGAGCTCTGAGCTAAAAGAAAAATGAAGGAAAATTTTGAAAGAAGATAACAGTGAACTCTCTTGCAAACAGTGACAACGGACAATCTACTAGGTTGGCTTATTTCTATTTATCATTCTCTATGGAAGAAATTGATTAATTCTAAAACTAAATTGTTGATTTTTCCTGAATGTGATTGTTGTTGTATTCGAAAGCTTAGTATATTTAAATTAAAATATATTGGAATTAGATTGCTTGGACAAAGGAAATAAAATTTACAGCTAATAATAAATGGGGCTGGAATATTTATTTTATGCTTTTCCAACATTATGATGAGACTTAGTTGAAGATAAAGGAGAATGTATCTGCCTGAATGGTACGTTGGGTCTTTGGTAATTCCAATTTTGTTTTTCTTATTAAAAACTTAAATAAAATTTAAGTACGATATGCATGTTTCTTTGGGAATGGTTGTATGAGTTATGAAAAGAAATATACATAAAACAAACAATAGAAACCTAGATAGAACTAAAACCTCTCTGAGACAAGGAAAGAGAATATGTGTTTATGTTGCTATCTAGTTGTTTGTTTAATTGTTAGTTATATGGGTAGATGCATGCATGTTCATTAGGTTGCATTTGCAAAATAAAGAAGATCCATTCTGATCCCCCATTAAAAACTTGAGAGCTAGCTCGAGTTACACTAGGAGTAGCAGGCGATACATCCTTGCTGGTTCTTGAAGCTCATGGAATCTTGCTAGAAATAAAACATTATTCACCTTCCAGATAGTGATAGGATCTTCCAACTACAAGAGAAGGTTGAATTGGTACCTTGCAAGAGCTTTTTAAACTGTCATATTGTATAGACTATGTAACTCTTGACATAATTTAAGATATGGTTGTAGCAGTATTGTATTGAATAGAGCTTGGAAACCAAAATCTAGTTACCCAGTGCTACAAGCGAAAATGGGTATTGATGTGCAAGTGTTTTCTTTAAGAAAATGGAAATAAAATTCTATAATAATTGAAATAGATGGTTCTCCTGGCATGTGATCTTTTGTAATATGCTCTAGAAGATTTTTGCTTATTATTGATCAAAGTGAATTTGATATTTACAGTAGTTAATCACTACAAAAATTGTGGTATTGATTTTGTGGTTACATTTGTAAAATATGAACAAAAATGGAGAGAAGTCTTCGTAAGATAATATATAGGGATTATTTATGTATATATTTTTCTTTTGAAGAATGAAGACAGGCAATACAAAATTCCAATATTGGAAACCCATATATCTATGCTCTTTGTTTTGTAACCTTCATATGTGAAAATATTATAATATATTAAATAATTGAATTGAGTTTTAATTGCAAAATTAAACATTCATGTGGATTCTTTGGAAATAATTATTAAATTAATTAATATTGTTTATTCTATAGCAAGTCTTATGTCATTTTTATGACTATAGGATGATTCGAAAGATTGCCTGAAACGAAGCTTCTTTATAATGAAATTAAACTAAATTAGAAGGATGATTATATAGAAAACTATCTATTTGAAATCTATCCAAATAAGTAATTACTTGTTGAATCAATGACTACCATAGTTGTGAAGTATTGAAATGAGTAACTAAATATATTAATTTGGGAGCATATGAATTATATAAAGTTAATGAAGTCAGAAACCCATTTTGTGACCCTTTATTTCAAGTGAAGGATTTATATTGAGACAAGCTCTAATCCTTCATGTTTTGGGTTCGTTGGCGGTTTAATAATGAATGTGGTTAACTTTATCCTTTTTGATCTTCTAGAGTTAGAATTTTGATGCATCCCTTTGAAGTATAAATTGTCATAAATTTATTTAATATACACTAGAGAATAAAATACCTTGTGGTTTGGTTTGGTTAAACCCTAATAAAAGAAAGATTATATTGCTTGTATGCGATGTTTTATGTTTCTTATAAGATTATACTATTCCATTATTATTATTAGTTTAAAGAGAGAAAGAATCTTCCTCTATCAAAACTATGAGAGCAAACCACTGGTTTGTAGAAAGTGAGTCTACTTTATGTTTTGATCCAGTTTCTATGAAAGCAAACCACTAGTTTGTGGAAAGATAGTCTAATTTGTTTTTCTTTTAAAAGTATTCTTCTTAGTAGAAGCTCTTAAGTTGGTTTGAAATATTTTATTTAAGGGTAAGGCAACCATGAAGGTATGAAAATCCAAAACCTACGAATAGGGTTAAAACAATCAATTTTTCACAAAACTAAGCATCAGGGTAAAGGATGCCTAAGATTACCCAATTGAGTTGAGATGCGAGTATGTACATAACTATTTCGAGAGAAATTGTAGTTCTAATAGAATTTTTTAGTAAATGTGACTCAGTCAAAACTCGTAATGAGAACGTAGTATGGGATGGTATCTCTAGATTGCTACTCGATAGTACTGTGATAAGTCCCATGTTCATTGAATTAGTTGGATTAGCCTCGATGTTTGGCATGGTATAAACGATCTAGAGTCATAATGAGCATGTGTGATCAAGTCCAAGGTTAAGGTATTGGCATGGCTCTAGATGATTCTGAGAAGGGGAATAATCAACTAGACATAGGCATATGTACGTTGATCCCTCACATTTTAGAAGTTGAATAAGTTGACCAAGTAGGTCGTGGATTCACAAAACAAAAGGGATGGGCCTTAGAGGATAACTCTTATTGTGGATCGACCCTCATGCTAGAACACGAGGACATATATGAGATAAGTTGACTTCACTAATGGCGCCATCATAAGATTTGGTCAATATTGTCCACTTGGATGGTTGTCTACAACAGTATTGAATCCAAAAGTGATATAATATGCCTGTACTAACTAAATTTTATGATAATTATTTATTGGGTGAAACAAATTTTCTTTGAACCTAAAAGCATTCTTAAGTATAATAATGTAGTTGAAAACAAAAAAAAATTACCCTGTGATTGTGTTTGATAATTTTTAGTGGTACAACCAAGTGAGTAGACTTGGATTGTTACATATGATATTAGAGTAGAAGTGATTCTGAGTTATAGACTTTGATTACAAATTTTTTTTTAGTGTAATGTAAAACTAATAAGTTACCTCTTTCACCTATAGGTCAATGGCATGAATGTTGTGTGGTGGATCTTTAGGAAATCCTGCAAGAGGCAAGGAGGAAGAAACCACTGAAGGACCTACTAAGGGATCAAGGTCAGGAATAATATGAGAACTTCCTCATGTGAAAGAAGGATGAAAATATTGAATGAAAATCCCTCAAATGAATCAGTTAGAGAGGAGGAAAACCTTGCAAACATTGTGAAATTATTGCAAAATCACATTGATGAGGGTATCACATTCTTGTGGTTCGTCCTAGGCTAGATTATTTCATTTCTTTCCTAGGCTTACAAATAAACCTAGTGGTGTATCTTTAGGAAATCCTACGAGATGCAGGGAGGAATAAACCACTGAAGGACCTACTAAGGGATCAAGGTCAGGAATAAGATGAGAAGGTCCTCATGTGAAATAAGGATGAAAATATTGAATGAAAATCCCTCAAATGAATCAGTTAGAGAGGAGGAAAACCTTGTAAAATTTGTGAAATTAAAACCATGTTGCGTGGTGGATTTTTAGGAAATCCTGTGGGAGGCAGGGAGGAAGAAACCACTGAAGGACCTACTAAGGGATCAAGGTTAGAAATAATATGAGAAGGTCCTCATGTGAAAGAAGGATGAAAATATTTAATGAAAATCCCTCAAATGAATCAGATAGAGATGAGGAAAACCTTGCAAAAGTTGTGAAATTATTGCAAACTCACATTGATGAGGGTATCACATTCTTGTGGTTCGTCCTAGGTTAGATTATTTCATTTCTTTCCTAGGTTTGCAAATAAACCTATCACGAGTCTTCTACTCATGTAGGTTTCTAGATGGATGGCTATGTTGGTCATTAGCTAGATTAGTTGTCAATTAGTTAGCATGCACTTAGGGTTGTTAGCTTATGGTTGGCATTTCCTCCCTATTCATGCTCCTACACAATTGGGGCTGATTGATATGTATTTTGGGCATTTCTTAGCCTACTTAAGAATTGTAAATGAATGAAATTATTAGTTGTATTTTGATCCCTCTCATTTGGTATCATAGCATGATCCTTTTGACCAGTGCTCCCATTTGGCTAGTGCCATTTGGGCTATTTAAGTGGATTGACAATTAAATTTGGTATTTCATCACTCCATTTGGATTTTGTGTTAGACATCGATTTTGCAATTTATTGTTAACAAAAGTTGTTGGGAAATTTTGTTAAGTAGCAAATTTTGTGATTCTTCAGTGTCAACATTCAACATGTTACAATGTTGACCTTTTGTAAAATGTGTTTCACAAAATTTTTGTGCTAGGTGGTCAAAGACCACCTCCACCTAATTTCAACAGGTGAATACAGTCAAACAAGGTGGCTAATTAATCCATCTCCGCCTTACACAGGCAGAAGACTATCATAGGTGGCAGTAAATTCACCTTCGCCTTACATAGTCAATAGACTAGCCTTACATAGGAAGTCATATAGTGGTCAAATCCATAAAGAAAAATAGACACATGTAGACAACAGGTATAGGCTATCAGGCTATGGTCAAGCCAATTATGGGTGGATGATTGGTGAACAACACATTAGACACATGGTAGATAATGGAAAGGCAACATGGTGGACATGTGGTGAGCTACATGGTGTGAGCAAAGGGTTTGCTTAACAAAAGGTGAAATGGGATAAACCACCCACAGGTGGTCAATAGGTTATGTGGAGGTTTGTACTTTTACATTGCCTAACTTCCTCCCGCATCCCTCATGTGGGACTATTATTCCCAATGAAAAATAGCCTTTGTTGAACTACTGAGAGTTGTGAACAAATATATATGCACTAAGATAAGCTTACACATTTTCTATTTGTTGGCATCATTCTTTCACAGTGAAAAGTCATGTGTCGACCTTGTTGTAGACTAACAATTGTAGGTTTTACTATTTTTATCGCAAGGTGATCATAATATTTGTTCGATTATTGGTAATAGGTCATTTGTTATCCAAATTTTATTTCCAAAAAAATCTACTAAAAATGCTGTGAATTCCATCATCGGATCAAACAACAACTAAGCAAATAGTGAAACGCAATCTCCTTGACATTGCGCAAAGGTTTGGTGGTTTTCTACGAATGAGAATTTGCACTAGCGTACTTGGGGATTATATCCCACATCTTTTGTGTGGGTATCCTCCAGCAGTAAAAAAGGTGCAACACACCCCTAAAAAACTATCTAGCTTGAGGGGTTGGCTCTCTCGGTTGTCGCATCGAGACTAAAGACTTCTGTTGAAATCTGCGAATGTTGCTTTAAATGCTAAATATCTTGTTAAAGGTATAAAACAAAGATATTATTATTATTATTATTATTATTATTATTCAATTATAATTAATTAAAATACATTTATTTTAATTAATTAATTTAATCAATTAAATTAGTTAATTATAGCTAAAATTTTACATTATTTTTGCACTTCATTGTAAAACCCTATATGGCTTAATTTTTGCAAATTGTTACAAACTTTTGTGCAAAATTTTGTAAATCACCAATGCATTGGGATAGCTTTTAGAAAATTACCTATAAGGAAAAGCTTGAACGCCTTTTGGCTTCTTGTAGAGTGCTTTAAAACCATATCACCATTATACTTTCCTACTAGGCAAAGATTGAAAGCCTTTTTGGCTTCTTCTAAAGTGCTTGAAAACCATAGCACCATTGTACTTGCCTATGAGGCAAAGATTGAAAGCCTTTTGTGGCTTCTTGTAAAGTGCATGAAAACCATAACACCATTGTAATTTACCTATGATAAAAATCTTGAAAGCCTTTTGGTTTCTTGTAGAGTGCTTGAAAACCACAACACCATTGTAATTTCCCTACGAGGCAAAATATTGTACTCATTTTGAGACAACTTGATAGCCTTCCTAGCTTGCACCAGGGGATAAATGGCTACTGCTTTGGTAGACAAAGTGGTTGAACTAGCTACTGTAGTTAGTCTCATGGCCTACGGACCTTTTCCTTCTAAGTAGATCATTCATCCTCCCTCATCAATACATCATCATGTTGCTACTTGTCCTAGTTTTTTCTCTTGGCAAGGGTATGATTTCTTGATGTTGTTTTTCTACACTGACATCCTAAGGCATTCATGATGTTCTTCTAACCAATTATGAGACATATTTACAATGTTTGAAGACTCACTCTTCCACTCCTATTGTACAAGCATTGGATTCCAATGCTTCTTGAGTGGGGAGGTATGATGAGGACATCACATTCTTGTGGTTCATCCTATGTTATATTATTTTATTTCTTTCCTAGGCTTGCATATTTACCTATTGCAAGTCTTCTACTCATGTAGGTGTCTAGCTTGATAGCTATGTTAACCATTAGTTGAATTAGTTATCAATTAGTTATTAGCTTAGGATTTTTAGCTTATGATTGGCATTTACTCCCTATTCATGCTCCTACACGATTGGAGCTGATTGATATGTATTTTACGCATTTCTTAGCCTACTTAAGCATTTTAAATGAATAAAATTATTAGTTGGATTTTGATCCCTCTCACACATGGAACAAAAAATGGAAGATATGGCCCAACAAAAAACTCACATGGCCTAGCAACAAGAATTTATTGTCCAACAGTGGGTCATAGAAGACTTAGCTAAGGGAAGAGAAATTAGATTAGGTAGGGTAGAGGAAGCACCTAGGGAATCTAAGGGATTCAGTATTGGAAGGGATAGGGTGAGTAAGAAGTTGGATAGGAACCTGAAAAAAGTCGTAATATCCAAGTTTAATGGAAATGGTGATGGTGATTCAACAAAGAACTGGCTAAGTGAACTAGAGTCATATTTTTCTCTATTAGTTTTATCCTCTGAATCTAAGATTTTATTAGTAGTTATGAACATGACTTAAGTAACCCTATATTGGTGGAAATATTATAATAAAGGGCATAAAATAGAAGTTGCAGACCTGCGATGAGAGGAGTTTACCAAAGAATTTAGGGATAGATTCTTGACCAAGCAATATTATGTAGAGAAATTTTGGGAGTTCTCTAACTTGCACTAGGAAATCATGTCAGTGTGTGATTACCACCAAAGTTTTATTCAACTATTAAAATATGCTTCCTAATATAAAAGCAATGAGGAAATGAAGACTCGAAAATTTATTTTGGGATTACATCCTAGAATCATGATGATGGTAAATATGCACAACCTTGATAATTTTCCTACTATCTTTGATTTGGCAAGAAAAGAGGAAGCCAATTAGGAAAATAGAAAGATATATTTTAACTATTAAAAGCTATATGAGAAGGAAAAATATGAACTTAGGAAGCAAAAAAATGTTGGGTTTATGATATGGGAGAAATATCAAAACAAGAAACCTAAAGGAGGGGAGAAAAATAGCCAAAGTGGTAAAAATAAACCTAATTATGAGGGTGGTAAGGTCAAGAGGGATGGTAAAGAGTTTTCAAAAGATAGGATCAGATACAAATAGATCAAGAAAGGACTAGGAAAACTGTACCATGGATAGAAATGAGAATAGTAATAGACGAAATAGAGATCCATATGTCAAGGAGCCCATTTTGCCAATAAATGACTTCATAGAGTTGATCGATATCAGAAAGTTCCAGAGGAGGCCACCCACAGAATCTTCGTAGTCATAGGTAGTTCTAAACTTGATGGTCAAACTACTCCTTTATTAATATATATAATTTTTTTGATAAATATGTATAAATTGTGAAATATAGTGGGTCAACTGATAGCTTTATTTCTACTAGATTAGTGAGGGAATTACCTGTTAGACCTATATTTTTAGGAAATGGTTGGAAGGTGGAGTATGGATCAGGGTAAATCTACCAAGTTAACCAATGCTTGTTTGACCCTCACATCACTTTACCACAAGTAAAAAATAATTATCATCTTTATGTGGCACCTTTGCATGCATTTGATATCATTCTGGGAGTTGACTAGTTAAAGGTGCATAAGGCTCTTCTAAATTTTGAAGAGATATGGGTGGAATTTGTGGATGAGTCTAATCAAAGTGTTAGGATTTACTATGGTTGAAGTGAAGTTAAACCACATTTATTATCTATAATGCAGATAAAGAAAATTATTATGAAGAGGGGCATGATCTTTGTAATTAAAATGAAAAAGAAATAAGAAATAGGAAAGGAATATGACCTCTTCCAAAATCATCCTATGTTGGGATAATTTAAGGATGTATTCCCAAAGAACCTTCCAAGGTTACCCCTTAGATGGAATTTTATTTTTCCATTGAGTTGATGCCTAGAGTTACACCTATTGCAAGGGCACCATATAGAATGACCCCCATACAGCTACAAGAGCTCAAAACACAACTTCAATATTTGTTGAAAAAATGCTAATCAAGCCAAGTGTGTCACCCTAGGAAGCTTCTATCTTGTTTATTAAGAAAAGACAGTACCTTGAGTATGTTCATAGATTATCAAATATTGAATAAGATTATTATCAAAAATAGCTACTCATTACCTAGAATTGATTATGTGTTTGACCAATTAAAAGGAGCAACCATCTTCTCAAAGATTGACTTAAGATCTGGTTATCATCAGTTGAGAATACAATAAGAAGGTACTTCTAAAACAACATTTAGAACAAGTTATGGGTATTTTGAATTTATTTTCCTACCTTTTGGGTTGACTAATGCTCTAGCCGCATTCATGAATCTCATGAATAATATTTTTAGAGAGCATTTGGACTATTTTGTGCTTGTATTTTGGATGACATACTGGTCTATTCCAAGAGCAAGGAGGAACATGACCAACATATGAGAATTGTGCTTGATATTCTTAGAAAGAATTGATTATATGGAAAACTATCAAAGTGTGAATTTTATACTTTACAAGTATAGTATGTGGGACATATTATATCTGAAGAAGGGATTGCAGTAGATCCCAAGAAAATAGAAGCAATTGTTGATTGGCCAACACCTACTAATGTGTCAGACGTGTGAAGTTTTATGGGGATTGTAGAATATTATAGATGTTGGAAATATGAGCAAGGTTTGTTTTCATTGATGTTAAGAAGAAAGCAATGGTTGTCATAATTAATTTCATGAGGATGATAACCAAGTTTGAATGTCATCCATGCATTTATGTCAAAAGTTTGATGTCCAAATTTTGGTGTTATAAATGTCCTCTAGTGGATTTTTCTAGCAAGGCAAAGAAGCAGGTTAATGAAGATAATAATATTATAATATATAATATTATAATATTTTTCGTTTATAGTTTGGTGTGAAGAGAAACAAAGGTTATGGAGTGATAAATTTATTATTTTCTAAAAGACCGATGTGAAATTTTATAATGCCCTAAGTTCTAAATTATTTAAATTTAAATATTTTACCTAAAGGTAAAATTTAAATTTAAATTAATTTAAAGGGCCATAATTCAAATTAAATTCAAAATCAAATTATTTCATCCGTTGACGTGTTTGAAGATATTTCCATGCATATAAAAGGGGGTAAGAACCCACCTTAGTAAAATCATCCATGCGATCGAGTAAATGAAAAATGGATTTGTATACCAAAGGTCTGAAGGGAATCACATGTGTTAGAAGCTTTAAGGACGTATACTAAGGCATAAGTATTAATGAATCACACTTCTCAAATGCAAGGCACTGGATAGTATAGTTGGTAGCTAAGGCTACGCTAGGTCGCTCGCAGGTGACAGGTCACAGGTTTGAATCCATGCGATAATGTTTTCGACAGGGAAGGGTTGGTTTTCGTTTTGTTTGCATTGTCGAAGGAAGCTTAAGAGGGAGGTGTGAGCCTCATTCATTGCGTGTGGGCACATAGCCCACTTGCTGGGTGTAGGATGTGCAAAGGTGCTTGGGAGAGAGGGATCGATGGTTCGAATCCCTCTAAAGTCCTTTTGGGTAAAATTACAAGGTATGCGCCATATGCTAAGGTTTGTCATTGCATCCAAAAATTGAAAAGGGTGGAAATTATTTTTTAATTTCCTAAGGTCTTGATAATTAAAATTTGCATAGTTAAAAGGGTTTATGAGTAATAGAGGGAGATAAAAGGGTATGCAAATTTTTAATTTAGGTGTTTGATTTTTAAGTGGTTAAAAGGAGTAATAAGGTGTGCCAAGGGTGTTAGACGTTTTTGTTGAAATAAAGTTATGTTATAAAAATTGGTTTGAAAAGAGAAATAAGGCATAGTTGATTTTTGATATTTTGACTTGGTGAAATATTGTTGAAAGAAAATATTAAGGATAATTTTTTTCTATCTAACCTTTGAGATTGGTAAAAAGAGTGAGTGTGGTTGAGACAAGTTTTGAGAATCAAATATTCTTCAAAACAAAGGTATGGGCATATCTTCCTTGTGAGTGAAATATTGTTGGATGTTGTGAATGCTAAGTTGGAGTGAAAAGGATTATTTGATAAGCATTGTTGAGTTTGGTTTTGAGAAATCCAATGTTGATTGATGTGGATTTTCTGGAATGAAAGTTGATACTAAAAACCTTGTTTGATAAGCATTGTTGGAAATATTGAGTATCATTGTTATGTGAAGTTGAGAATTATCTTGAACTAGGAGTTGTGAAATATCATGAGTATCATTGTTATGTGAAGTTGAGAACTATCTTGAACTAGGATTTGTGAAAGATCATGAGTATCATTATTATGTGAAGTGGAGAACTCTCTTAAACTAGGGTTTGTAAAAGATCATTAGTATCATTGTTATGTGAGGTTTATTTGATAAGCATTATTGACTAAGCTTTCATTGAGTGATTGGTTGAGTGGAGTTGATTGGAAGTGTTGGAGTGATATTTCAATTTCTATGAAATAAATTGTTCTTTATTCTTAATTGATTTAAATAGAGTTTGGAAGTGATTGAGTATTGTGTGAGAGTAAAACATATTGAGTCTCTAACCATTATTTATATGTTTCTATTGTAAAACAAGAGAGATTGAAAGTGATTGAGTATTGTTGTGAGTGTGAAGCATATTGAGTCTCTAACCATTCTCTATATATTTTTGTGAGATTAAAATAATATTCTATGTGAATCTTGTTTGTGTGATTGAAGAGGTTTTCTATAATAGAGTGAGTTGAGTTGAGTAAGCTTTTGTGGAATCTTACAATCAGATTGGATAGAGTTGAGTTCAGTCTTGGTGAAGACTTGTTAGATAGATTTATGTGAGCTTTTGTGGAAGCTTACAATGCATATTTGAGACAAGTCTTAGTGAAAACTTGTTGAGAAGATTGGACAAGTTCTAGTGTGGACTTATTGAGCATATTTGAGACAAGTATTGGTGAAGACTTGTTGAGCAGATTGGATAAGTTCTAGTGTGGAATTATTGAGTAGATTTGAGATAAGTCTTGATCAAGACTTATTGAGCATACTGGACAAGTTCTAGTGATGACTTGTTGGACAGAATTGAAGCAAGTATTGGTGAAGACTTGAGAGCAGATTGGATAAGTTCTTGAGAGGACTTGTTGGACAAATTTGAGGTAAGTCTTTGAAAAGACTTGAGAGTAGAGTTTCTTGATTGATTTGTTCAACCTTTGTGTTAGGGCTTGGGATAAATCTAGCAGAGTTTATTTGTGATTATATCAAGCTTTGTGTTATGGCTTGAGGACAAATTTAAAGACATAGTTTGGTGTAGATTTGAGGATAGGTTTGTGCCAGACCAAGGACAGAGATTGAGCATATTTGTGCTAGATCAAAGGACTGTGTTTAGTGCAGATTTGAGATAGATATTGAGAATATTTGTGCTAGACCAAAGGACTATGTTTAGTGCAGATTTGAGGAAAAATATTGAGCAAATTTTTGCTAGATCGAAGGACTATGTTTAGTATAGATTTGAGACATAGATTGAGTAGATTTATGCTAGATCGAAGGACTATGTTTAGTGCAGATTTGAGACAGAGTTGAGAGCAAGCTTTGGAGGTGACAGAGCAGAGGAAAGTGGTCTCTAGTGGATAGAGATCCCTTAGCTAGGGTAGAGAGGACAGAGGTCTTCAGTGGGGAGAGATCCACAACCCAGAGCAGTGGAGGTATTAGTCTTCTAGAAGATCACTAGCTAGAGTAGAGGAGAAAGAGTTCTCTTGTGGATAGAGATACACAAACCAGCTAAGGGGATTGGTGTTCCTATAGATAGAGATCCATGAACTTGATTATGATATTGGTGTCTCCTTTGGATAGAGGTCCATAAACATTGTAATAGGGAAAGGTTTCCCAAGAGATTTGTTGTGAAAATTTTAGTGAAATATTTTCTTCGTGGAGTAGCCCACATTGGGTGAACCACGTTAAATTGGTGTCTCTATTGTGTGTGGTGAATTATGAATTACTTTAATTACTATTGTTGTTATTGCATTGATTTATTAGATTATATAGCTTGAGTAAAGAAAAGTAAAAAATGGTCTTATACTATTCACCTCCCCTCTCAGTATAAGCTTGTGTTCTTCAATAGATGTTTTATCAGAGAGTTTTCAAGAATTACCCAACCCATTACCAACATTCAAAGGAAAAGAAAAGCCTTTAAATAGATAGAACAATATGATGAGGCTTTTTGAGTTTTTAAAGAAATGTTGACAACCAAAATGATACTGTAATTACCTGATCCTAATAAGATTTTTATGGTGTGTACAGATGCATCAATTGAAGGGTTAGGTGGGGTATTGATCCAAGATGATGTGGTTATTACCTATGAGTCTAGGAAACTTAAGAGGCATGAAATTAATTACACCACTCATGATTTGGATTTAGCAGTGGTTGTACATGCCCTAAATATTTGGAGACACTATTTGCTTGGAAAGCCATTTAAATTAAAGATAGATCATAAAATTCTAAGATACATATTTACCCAACCCTTATTGAATTCCATGTAAAGATGCTAGATGGAATTTCTAGCTAAGTATGAATTTGGCATTGAGTATATTAAGGGTAAGGATAATAAGGTCATTGATGCTCTGATTAGGAGAGGGTGTATCATGGCAATGATAAACTACCATTATAACCTGTTAGATAAAATAAAGCGTTGCAAGAAAAAGATGAATTTTGCTAGTATTGTAGTTATCAGGTTGAGCGAGAACCTGAAAAGGACACATAATTTACATTTAGATATAATGTATTATTTTATAGAAATAGGTTGGTAGTTACAAGTACAATAGGTTTGAGAGAAACCATTCTTAGGGAAGCTCAAAATACTCCATATTTTGCGCACCAGTGAGGGGAAAAAATGAGAAAAAATTGAAGGAAAACTTATTACTAGACTAGAATGAAAAAGGATATCACTAATTATAGGACTAGATGTTTAGAATTCCAAAGAGTGAAAGCAAAACATCTACATCCTACTGGTAAGCTATACCCACATGAGATACACAAAAATAGAAAGTGGTATCAATGGACTTTATAGTGGGATTGCCTAAAATAAGATTCAAGCATGTCGTGATCTTGGTAGTTGTGGATAAGTTAACCAAGGTTGCACATTTTATACTAGGCAATGTGCAAGATGATGCATCTGTAGTAGCGAGTAATTTTTCTAGGGAAGAGGTAAGACCACATATTTCCATAACTTATAATCTCATATAGAGATTCTCGCTTCACCTTTGAATTTTGGCAAGCATTGCATCAGGAATTAGGAACCAAATTGAATATTAGTACTGCTTATCACCCTAAGATAGGTGGTCAAACTAATAGGGTGTATCAGGTACTAGAGGATATGCTAAGAATGTACTACATGGATCAACATACAAAGCGAGAAGACTATTTATACTTGGTGGAATTCACATACAATAACAATTACCATGCATCACTAGGTATGGAACCTTTTGAGGCTTTATATGGAAGAAGGTGCAGAACTCCATTGTCTTGGGATAATCTAGAGAATCAGGTAGTGATCAGACTAAAAATTATAAATGAAATGGAATATCCATTGAAAATAGTTGAGCAGAAGCTGAAATAGGTCGTAGATTACCAAAAGAGCTACGTGGACCTTAAAAGAACATCAAGAGAATATTTTGTGGAAGATAAGATATTCTTATGGGTGAAACCAACTAAAATTTCAATAAAATATTCTAAACTAGACTCCAGATATGTGGGTCTATTTGAAATTATGGTCAAAATGAGCCATGTTGCTTATAGACTTGCTCTACTGCTAAGCCTATCCAAAATTTGCAATGTCTTCCATGTGTCCCTCTTTAGAAAATATAATCCTGATCCTACTCATGTTTTGGATGTCTCCAAATTGTAGATGACTGATCCACTAAATATTGAAGTTTGACTTGTTTGCATACTTGGTTTTAGAACCAAGAATATAAGGAAGAGAAGCATAGAGTAGTGTCGGGTCCAATGATACCACTACTTAGACAAAAATTCCATGTGGGAGGATGTGGAAGATATGCAACAATAGTTTCCTTTTCTTTTTGAGTAGATATAGACTTTTTCAAAAACTTTCATATGATTTGATGATATATGTATATATGCAAATGGATATGAAACTAGATACTGAGTAGAGTACTTTATGATTTTTGAGTTATTGGGAGAGTAGCTTCTATATGCTTTGCATTACTAAGTTGAGTAGCTTGTTTGCATCTTAATATATATTTTCAACAATTTAAAATATATGAATGTTAATGCATATGAATTCATGGTTTTTTTATGGTTGAATTCAGTATGAATAGTAAAATGATCATAGCAAAGACTTAACTTGATTGATTTATGAAACAATAGGAATTTTGATGCTAATAATGAGGTATACTCAATGAATGAGCATGAATATTTATGCAAATGTGAAAAGATATATGAAAATGTAATTTTTCTTCTTGACCATGTTATAAAACATAGGTATTGTGTTTTTTTTAAGAGGGGGAGGATGTAATGACCCTCTCCACATGATCATTGATTATAGATTAATTAATGGATTGCACTTAGTTTTTTTTCTATATCAAGGCACTGTTTATGTCCATTGTGTATGCAGGACCAGGGATAGCCTTCGATTGATAGAATAAAAGTAAGTGAGGAGGAAATTATGATCGTCCCTATGAGTACATGGAAGCTCACGTGAGCTACATTCATATAAAATTATGTACATTATATTGTTTTTTGGGCATAATTGATTTGAATTGCATGTTTTATTGTCTGCTTGTGAATAGTTGAATATCCAGCATTGATTGGCAATAAAAATGCCAAGGGGGCATGGGAGCCAAACTTGTGAGCTAAGAATTACTTTATGAATGTGTTAGAATTTTTAAATTAGATGTCTAATTGATTGAGTATAAAATAGAATATTTTGGCAATAAATATATGAAATAAATGAATGAAAATAAGAAGCCATATTGATAAAATATAAGAAGAATATATATGTATGGAAAAACATTTCATTAGTTTTACTTTGGTTTCATTATGATAGCAATAAGGTAATGGATGGTGGCATCCATGAATAATGCGGGAGTCATGTTACGCTTGCATCAACTCCACTAAACTTCCATAATGGCATTAACTTCACCATATTTTGAAAGATGAAATTAGTGGAAGTTAGGTGTAACTCCCTCAGGGATTTTTTGATTTATGGTATGGTCTAGGGGAAAGGGAGGCAACGAACGATTCATAGGGAAGAGGAGCTCTGGGAGAAAATAAACACAAAGGAAAACTTTGAAATAAGATAATAGTGAACTCGCTTTCAAACAGTGACAACGGGTAAGCTACTAGGTTAGCTTATTTCTATTTATCATTCTATGTGGAAGAAATTAATTGAATTTAAAACTAATTGTTGAGTTTTTGTGAATGCGATTGTTGTTGCATTCGAAAGCTTAATATATTTAAATTAAAATATATTGGAACTGGATTGCTTGGTCAAGGGAAATAAACTTTGTGGCCAATAATAAATGAGGCTAGGACGTTTGTTTTATGCTTGTCCAACATTATGATGAGACTTAGCTGAAGGTAAAGGATAATGGTCTTCCTTGAATGGTATGTTGGGTATCTAGTAATTCCAATTTTATTTTGCTTATTGAAAACTTAAAGAAAATTTAAGTAAGATATGCATGTATAAACCAAAAATGAACAACACCAATACAAAGCAAAGGTACAAAAGCACAATAACACAAAAACAATACACAAAATAAAGAATATTTTATTAATATGGGCAGATCTCTGAGTTGTACAATGAATATGCCCCAATATGTGATTTTACAATGCTTTTGATACAAATATTACAAATAATAAGGTTTTCAAAACCCTATTCTAATGAATAGCTGGTGTCTTCTAGCTTGTCCTTGATCCAAACAAGAGTACGGGTGGGCTTTTTTATCCTTATGGGACCATCCTACCTTCAACAACTTAAAAAAAGATGATTCTTGCACCTGCAAACAACAAATAACATAAAAGGGGTTAAAAGCACCTGTAAGGGTTCCACTACATGAGGCCCTCATAGAGATAAAATTGATAAACCTTGGATGTTGTAGAATGAAATTGTAAATAGAAATACAATAATTTAAATAAAATACAACGAATATTTTTACCTTGCTAGTGATGATATCTGCTTCTATTTCTATCATCGATGGTCGCATGGATGCTCAAAAGTACCCTAGGGTTGGAGGATTACAAATTTATTACAAGAAATGACTAGAGGCATTTGGTGATGCTGCAAATACCCAACAATATTCCAGGAATGCCTAGTAGAGTTTTATGAACTCTAGGTGGTATTTAGGAGTAGGCAAAAGTGTCATAGAACCAGATCTGGTTCTCTAGGATTTGGTGGTAGCGAAAAATGGGGATGTGATGGCAGTGGCAAGAGGCGAGGATGATAGTGAGATGGCTAGAGGAAATGTTATCCCAAAAATTTCCAAGGATGCTAAGGGTTTGATTCATCAAAATGACTCATATTTTATAATCTGCCCTTGAACATGTTAGGGTTTTGATGACACAAATTGAGTGGTCGAGATTAAAAAATGAGAAAGGGTGGAGATTAAGCTTGGGCAAGTGACATGGATTGAATGGATGAGATTAAGTCTTGGTGAATGGCTAGGATTAATTCATATAAATACACATAAATTTATTAAATAAATAAATATATATATATATATATATAATATTATATATATATATATATATATATATGTATATATATATGTATATATATATATATATATATATATATATATATATATATATATATATATATATATATATATATATATGTATATATATACATATATATATATATATATATATATATATATATATATATATATATATATATATATACATATATACATATATATATAAATATATATATATATATATATATATATATATATATATATAAAAAAAAAAAAAAAAAAAAAAAAAAATATATATATATATATATATATATATATATATATATATATATATATGTGTGTGTGTGTGTGTGTGTGTGTAATGGACATCTATGATTTGAGGAAGCGAATGGATGAAAAGTGGCTAAATTTTTGTGTCTACAACATGTTTCTTTAGGAATGGTTGTATGAGTTATGAAAAGAAATATGCATAAAACAAATAGTAGAAACCTAGATAGAAGAACTAAAACCTCTTTGAGATAAGGAAAGAGAATATTTGTTTTATGGTGCTATCTAGTTGTTTTTTTAATTATTAGTTATATGGGTATATGCATGCATGTTCATTAGATTGCATTTACAAAATAAAGAGGGTCCATTCTGATCCCCCATTAAAAACCCAAGAGCTAGCTCGAGATACTCACAATAGGAGTAGCAGGTTGTACATCCTTGCTCATTCTTGAAGCTCATAGAATATTGCTGGAAATGAAACATTATTCACCTTCCAAATAGTGATAGAGGCTTCTAAATGCAAGAGAAGGTTGACTTGGTACCTTGCAAGAGCTTTGTAAGTTGTCATATTGTATAGATTGTGTTACTCTTAACATAATTCAATATATGGTTGTAGCGGTATTATGCTGAGTAGAGCTTGGAAACTGAAATCTAGTTACCCAGAGCTACAAGCAAAGATGGGTATTGTTGTGCAAGTGTTTTCTTTGATACAATGGAAATAAAATTCTACAATAATTTAAATAGATGGTTCACCTGGCATGTGGTATTTTGTAATATGTTATGGAATATTTTTTCTTATTAGGGATCAAATTAAATTTGATATTTGTAGTAGTTAATCAATACAAAAATAGTGATATTGGTTTTGTGGTTATGTTTGTAAAATATGAACAAAAATGGAGAGAAGTCTCCATAAGATAATATATGGGGATTATTTATGTATATACCTTGCTTCTGAAGAATGAAGACAGGCAATACAGACTTCCAAGATTGGAAACCCATATATCTATGCTCTTTGTTTTGTAACCTTCATATGTGAAAAGATTATAATAGATTAAAATAATTGAATTGAGTTTTAATTGCATAATTAAATATTCATGTGGATTCTTTGGGAATTATTATTAAAGTAATTTAATATTGTTTATTCTATAGCAATTCTTATGTCATTTTGATGACTATTGGAAATGATTCAAAATATTGCATGAAACGAATTTTATTTATAATGAAATTAAACTAAATTAGAAGGATGTTTATATAGAAAAATATCTATTTGAAATCTATCCAAAGAAGTAATTAGTTGTTGAATCAATGATTGTCATAGGTGTGAAGTATTGAAATGAGTAATTTAATATATTCATTTGGAAGCATATGAATTATGTAAAGTTAATGAAGTTAGAAACCCATTTTGTGACCCTTTATTTCATGTGAAGGATTTAGATTGAGATAAGCTCTAATTATTCATGTTTTGGGTTTGCTGGCAGTTTAAGAACAATTACGGTTAACTTTATCATTTTTTATCTTCTTGAGTTATACTTTCGATGCACCCCTATGAAGTATAAATTGTCGTAAATTTCTTTAATATACACTAGGGAATAAAATACCTTGTGGTTTGGGTTGGTTAAACCCTAATAAAAGAAATATTATATTGCTTGTATGAGTTGTTTTAATTTGCTTATAATATTATACTATTCCATTATTATTATTAATGGAAATAGAGAAAGAATCTTCCTCTATCAAAACTATGAGAGCAAACCACTAGTTTGTGGAAAGTGAGTCTACTTTATGTTTTGATCCGGCTTCTCGCATGTTTCTAATTTTTTTTTTTTACTTATTCTTCTTAGTAGAAGCTCTTAAGCTGGTTTGAAATATTTTATTTAGGGGGAAGGCAACCATGAAGGTATGAAAATTCAACACCTGTGAATAGGGGTTAAACAATCAACAATTCACAAAAATAAGCATCGAGATTAAAATATGCCTAAGATCACCCAATTGAGTTGAGGTGTGGGTATGCACATGACTATTTTGAGAGCAATTATAGTTCTAACGAAATTGGTCAAAAAATATGACTCGATCAGAACTTGTAACGAGAAGGCAGTATGGGATGCCATCTCTAGATTGTTGCTTGATAGTACTCTGATAAGTCTCATATTTATTGACTTAGATGGATTAGCCTTGGTGTTTGGTATGGGATAAATGATCAAGAGTCACAATGAGCATGTGTGATCAAGTCCAAGGTCAGGGTATTGACATGGCTCTAGCCGACTCCAAGAAGGGGAATAATCAGCTAGACACAAGCATATGTACGTTGATCCCTTGCATTTTAGAAGTTGAATAAGTCGATCGAGAAGGTCATGGATTCACAAAATGTAAAAGGGATGGGGAAATAAAACATCCCCCTCTAGGTTTTATGGGCTCTAGAGGATAACCCCTATCGTGGATCGACCCTCATGCCAGAACAAAATGAGACAAGTCAACTCCACTAATGGCACCATCATGGGATGTGGTCAATCTCATCCACTTGGGTGGCTTTCTGAAGTAGGCTTGAAACCAAAAGTGGTATAATATGCCTATACTAACTAAATTTTATGATAATTATTTATTGGGTGAAACAAATTTTCTATGAAGCTAAAAGCAATCTTAAGTACAATAATGTAGTTGAAAATGAAAAAAATTACTCTTTGATTACATTTGATAATTTTTAGTGGTACAACCAATTGAGTAGACTTGGGTTGTTACAAAGGAAGCTGCAACTATTTTGCAAGGATTAAGTACCACCATGGAGGTGCTATTACAACAAGAGGAGGCATCGAAAGTACCAAAACAACATGAAGAGGTGGTGAAATAAGTACTAAAACAACAAATATTGGTCCTAGAATAGCTAAATACAATGTTGGAATACCTCATCCAGGATATGCAAACTAAGATTGATGAGGTGATAGTGGAGAGATGTATAGAGTGAAGTTACCACCAGGAATAGAGAATAAAAGCTCTTGAAGACAAGAACAAAGACTAGGTGAAATAATTAACTGATCTATGAGCAAAAAAATAAAGATGCATATAATATTGTAGAAAAATTGCTCAAACATAGACATTCATTGTGAGTATACAACCTTTTATTACAAGAAAATTATTACAGATGGTAGCTTATGAGAATAAGATCCAAATGAACTTACAAATTTTACTCTATTGTAGATTTTATTGTTGCTTTAGTAGAGAGCCCAACTAAGCAAAAGAACCAACTATGAAAAATCTACCTACATAAGTAAGTATTGCTAGAGGAACTACAATTACATCCCAACATTTGTGTTGTGGACATCCAACTCAAGGATTTTATATCCACTCTCAAGAATCAGGTGCATAATCAAGATAATATGGTGGAGCATAAGATCAAGGAGATGATAGGTTAATTTTATTTGAGCATCCAAGACTAGTTAAATTTATTGCCTCACATTTCACCTTGATGAATCACAAGTGCATTAGGCAACAATATGAGATACATATACACCAGTGCATCAGAGAAGTCAAGAATTTTTGTGGAGTATATATACATGATTTCAAGGTGGCTTCTTGTAATAGATGGATAGAACTAATATTTAAGTTACGAAAAAATTAATCCATTTCTCCTCAAAACTTGGTTTGGTCCTATCAAATAGCCCAAGCAATTATTCATTTATTCAAATGCTCCACCATGAGTGGATAGGATTGAGATTTAGACCACCCCTTATTATATTCCCAATTCCCAATATAATGACACAATCCCACAAGATAACTAGGATTTTAAGCAATGGTTGTAAAAGTCAAAAACCACAAAGGCTATCATCCATAGAGAATTTTGGGAGGGATTTAGACAAGGATCTTGATCTCAATGCAATGTTGGAGGAGCGAGATGTTATGCATCACGTCGAGTTGGGAGGAGGGATGAGGACCTGAAATGACTCATCTTGTATAGCAATGTAATATTTCATAACCCTTTTAATGCATTGATTAATTGTGGACTAGTATATGGTTTGCATTAATATTGTGACTAAACATACCAAATACGAAAAATATACTTTTGAGTTGTTAGATAGGTTTTGTGTGATTTTAGAGCTAGATTTGTGAATTTTTTGTAGTGAAATATTAGTATTTTGGCACTAGATAGGATGTTGATATTTTACATATCTATAAAAGGTATCCTAGAACAACTGAACACTTATGACGCTTTGGTGGTAGAAGTTCTCAAGAATGTCATAGGTGATAACAATGTCAAAAATCCTCAAAAATGCCATAGGTGATAATGGCATAAAAAGTCTTTAGAATGCCAAGAGAATTCCAGGGAAACATCAATGATGGATGGGCATTGGAAATCACTTTAGCAGAGCACCAAAATTTACTAAATTAGCACCAAAAGTGAACAGAATAATTGTAGCAATGTCGAACATAATCAAGGTAGTTATAGGTCATGACAAAATGGCTTCAAAGCACAATGATTAGTGGAATAAAGGGGTTAAGGATAAAATGTGTGGCAACCAAGTGGATGCATTAGCCAATGAAGATGATGGATTATGGAACCTCCTTCCATACTAACTACAACCAAAATAGTTGGTGTAATAAGATCATGACAGGTTGGGAAGCAAGTGCCAATTTTTTCCTAATAAAGGATTCTCTAGAAAAACTGATTTCGTCATCCATTGAAAATCCAATTGTTGTTATTTCCATTATGCTTGTCATTTTTTTTTATGCTCATTGATTAGTTCTATGTGTAGATTCTTGATATTTCCTAAGGTACATGATGTTTCTAAAACATTAGGATTCAGTTAAAAGGGCACCATATATATATATATATATATATATATATATATATATTATATATATATATATATATATATATATACACATACACTTTTGTGTTCTAAAAAGAATATTATTTAGATATAAAAATGGAGAATGTTATAAAGTGTACTTTTGTCTTATTCCAATGAAATAAAGCTTTTATTCTCTGTTCTATTTAAAGCACATGGTATTTTTCTTTAATTTTATTTTGAAGTAAGTTTTACCTCCCATCGAGCAAAAGAGCAAGGACCCACTCCTAGCTTGGTGGAAGGCATAGTTTAGGTCCATTGTGTAGGTATTATTAAATTAGTTGTGCATTGTTATTTTAATAATTCCATTATTTTTTGTATGCACTGTTATTTTTGTAATTAAATGTATAGTATAATCTTATTTATTTTTTTTAACCCTTGTGTTATTTTTCTCGAGAATAGTTTCAATGCAATTGCTATACTAGATTTAGTTCCTAGAGTTAATTTGAAGGTGAGTTATTTTATAGTTATGTTTTAATTTCCACAAGAGTGTCTTTAATTTTTGTAAGTTTATTTTAAATTTCATAAGTGTGTTTCAATTCTCCTTTATGCAAGTGTGTGTTTTTAAGAAGCTTTAGAAGACCCAATACCCACACAAGATTATTATTTCTAGTGCATACAACCATCGAACACCACCCCAAATTGAAATTTTTTAAAGTGTGAGCATTAACGACACTCGTCAGGCTCTAGCTATGTGATATTGTATCCCCTATCTCCCTTATTGTTGCTGGTGGTGGTGATGGTGCCATATGAACTAACTCTAGGAGGCTCTTTAGAATAACCTCGAGCATGACAATGACCTACTCCTATTGGGAGATGGTCGTCTATGATACTCTGAGATAGATCGATGGTATAGGATCCAATAATACTTGCAATGACCAAGCTTCACTTGTGCATCAACCTAGGCTCACTCTAGTTGTTCTGTCATATAATGGATTATCACATCCTAACTCTGACCCACCCCAACTACTAGTGCTTATGCTTGTGCATTATCTATCTCACTCCTTAGAGGAACCACCTCCCTTACTATTTGATCAGCCCAAGCTATAGTCACATCTCTCTTTGAAGTTATATTCGTCATCTACCTCTAAAGTATATCCCACTCATATGTCAATCCTATCACCTACTATTATAGGGAGTCATGCTCTGTGATGAAAAACACTACCTCCTCCCACAATATTATAACCCATCTAGCCTAGTTTGACTGAATTCCATCTCTCTATGCCACCACTTGGGCAAGATGAGCATATACCTCTACTATATCTACTATAGACAAGGGTAAGTACCTTCCTAGGATGAGGTAATGACAAAGGTTTATGAGGGAAAGGACTGGTAAACTTCATTGTCAACCATGATGTCAACCTACACTTGTTTATCTCTAGACGAGTAACCAATGACTAATGGTTGTATATGGGATAATACACATGGATAAGTGTAAAGTAACCATTCTAGATGGATATTTGGTAGATGTGTGACTACTCAGATGGGTAACATGTTAGACAGGTAGTTCCAGATAGGTTTTTGACTAGATCTATAACCCTAGACGAGTAGGATCCTAGATGGGTTACTCCATACGAAAAGCATCAGTCTAGACGGATGAGTGGCATATGAGTATTTATAGGTCTAAATGGGTGACTCAATCAGCTATGCCTAGATGGGTAGGCCTAGACAGATGATAGATAGGCCTAGACAGGTAGGTCTAGATAGGTCCATGATAGCACATGTATGCATTCTCATACTTATCATGAAAATTTGGAATAGGTCTTTGTTTGGTCCTCCCTGAAACTCTGCACAACACACATAATAACACCAGTTTACTTCAACCTATTTCATAACATGCATTATTTGGATAGCTGCAATACAAGACAATGTATTCACACAAAAATTTGCACAACATGATAAAAATACTAATTGTTGTATTGACTCCTCAATGATAGATCAATGAATGGATGGATGCTTACAAAATGAGTAAGGGGGGTATTTATAAGATAGCCCCGATGGTTATTTCAACCAACCATGCTCAATCGTCCCCAACTATCTACTTGTTAGTTCCATAACTAATCAGTCTTAGATGTAACTAATCAGTCTCATACTAATTAACTAGTTTGTATTAACTAAACTAGTCTTAGACTAATTAACTAGTCTGACTTAACTAATCAGTTTTATGATGGCTAGTTTGTACAATTTGTCATTTTATTCAGTATTATTAATCAATCCCTATTAAATCAAGATAAATAATTTGCATTGCAAAAACATTACTTTATCAAAATTCTCATTAGGTAGATATTTTTTCAAATAGTTATGGATATAATTTCTTCTAACTGTTGTCTACATCTACCTAGTGAACCTAATGCTCCACCTCCCTAGTAGTCTTGAGGCTCATTACCTGAGCCTCCAACTCCTTGATCCTCTTAAAAAATGTAGCTCTCTAAGTTTCTTCTATCTCCTCTGATGTCCTACTTCGACCAATTTATTTTCCTTTCCCTACCTCATAAGGCACCAATACAAGTGGTATAATATCCAACACCCTCTCTATTGATGTGCTCAATGCTCCTCTCTCCTGCTTGGCCCTCTATCTTGGCATGACCTCCTATCAGTATCTTTGTAAAATGATCGTAACTCCCTCTATCTTGGTCATATTTATCTATACCATTGGAGGTAACCAAATGCAACCCCTCCATTATTAACCCTAAGATCCACTATGGATGTGTCATCAACATCCTCCTCCCTAAAGCTCTTTGGGTTAGGATATCCTCTAAAATCCCTCTCCCTAACTACCCATTTGTACCAATCTCTCCATGTATGGGAAAATTTTATGTTAACTTAAAATAGCTCAACCCTATCCACCCAATGAAGCTCCCTCTCACCTTATGGTCCCAATAGCCACTTTATGCATCTAACTCTAGACAGTTGCATTGAATCTTAAAGCCACCCTTGATGTTAGAACCCTGGTCTCCAAATAATTTTACTTGGGTGTAAATAATACACAACTCTCCATGCAGTCCCTAGGGTGCATGTAAATGGCCTCTGTTCTCTCTCAAAATCATGGGCCCACTTGAAGAGGGTTAGAGCATTTATCATCCACCTTGAACACTAGAGCTCTACTAGTCAATGAATGGTAAGGTGCTCATATACCCATAACTAGAGCAATGTGTAACATGCAAGGCTTTTTCCATCCCTATATACCACCATGTGGAGCATCCTATATAACCTCTCCAGAATCACAAGTCCCCATTTGAACTAAACCTACTTATCTCTCATGTGAACAACCACCTTGGTCTAGCCCCATGATAGTAGCCTCATGTTCATATGTCCAACCAATATCTTGCCTGTCTCTATGCACAACATTATTGTCATGCTATCCAAATGTTCACCTACGAACATATTTTGCTGCACATACCCATAATTTGTTTTTCTATCAAAGCTACAAAAGAAAAATCGCTCCATACCCACTTTTAGGCAAAAAAAATTGTTGCACATAATTCTACATATTTTTCGAATACTTACTTTTGTTCCTGTCCTCCTCTCTATCTGCAAACATATTATTCAATACTTTAAATAAATATTTGAGCAAAACATTTACAAATACTGCACTCTTACTCATTTAATCTATAAAAGCAAAATCGTTGCCTCTACATTTACAGGTCATGATTTTGTCGTTCATGATTCTACATTTCACTTGCTTAATTGTATTTTATCAATGAACCAAGGGATCTGACTAGTGAAGAAAGACAACTACCTGTCTCTTGTTGACCAAACAGACCCCCAAATGTTAATCCTGCTCCTAGTGTTGGAGGTAGTGATTTTCTTAGGGAGCATTTTCATCTTGACTCTCGAAACAAGTGTTTCTGATTCTTGCACTCATAATTTCTATTTCTATAAATTATCTATTTGTTGTCTATTATCAAGATAAGTCTTTTGTTTTATGATTTTCAAATAAATAAGGGAATTTAAGGAATTTAGTTTAGTTTAGAAAACACTTTTTATTTTCTGCTTTAGGCATCAAAGTAAAAAAAACATTTAGTTTGAACTTGTTTGTGCATTTTTCCCTTGAACCCTTGCTCCTATAAGAAAAAAAAAAGTTTGCATTTCGTTGTATCATTCAAAATAAGAATTATATAGACTTGTATTCTTGCATCGTACTTGTTTTCTTGCATTTTATCCTAGATTAGATTGTAGTTAAGTCATAGAAATTTATTAAAAAGAAGAGCCTTTTAGTCTCCTTAGAAAAAATCCTAGGTTTTTCTTAAATTGAATCCACAAAACTTAAATTAGGTCCCATAACACATTATAACTCCTTTAGTATTAGAGATAAGAATATTAACCTAGGCTCTTGCCCACGTTGTTGAGGGAAATTCCTAGGCCGATTCTCACAATTTTTATATGTTGTTTGGTTTTTATGATTTTAGGGTTTGGGTCACTTTTACATAAGGTTTTGAAGTTGAAACTAATTGAATAGGTGCTCAGATTATTAAGGTTCCATAATCACATGATACCTACGACCAAGATGGACATGTTCACATTTTAACAATTTCATGTTACAACAATAATGTAGGCCCAATTTATTACAATATTTGTTAAGGGGTCAAAATTTTAAAATTTTAAGGTAAAGTGGGAACTTCACTAGTGGTGACAAGGGGGTCCCATATATCATGACCTAGAAATCCACTTTTACTTTTGTATAATGTAGTTGTTCATGGCATGTTCATAGGGCATTCAAAAGCAAATTTGCTTTCACCTTATAAATAGAATTTATATTGGCCATGAAATCAGCCTTGTCCATTAACATGAAGAATTATAGTGATAAGAAGAATATATTGACTCGGACATGGGTCAGACTCAACATAGTGGCAAGCTTTGAAATCTGCAATACTGATATGCAAATCAAATTGGACTTCGGTTAGATTTGGTATCAAGTGTCACCAAAAGACCTGGCAAAATGGAAGATGATAAAACATAAGAAATTTCACATTTGTACACTATTGTTTCTGACTGAAAACTGAACATAAAACTCATTAAAATCAAGTCATTCATGGTAATAAATTAAGAAAACTCATGTCTACTCTATCCATGATATTGAAGCCATACTGGTGATAGTGTTTGGGTCACAAAGAGCCACCAGGATCCAATTCCTATGGGTGTTGTGATAATATAGATTGTTATAATACTACAACAATGTGGTTCATATGAGAATTATGCTCTGTAGGATATGAACCTACGACATCATGTTTTGGAGCCCTACATTCTACTGAACCAAACTAAGAGTGCTTGCCTTGGATAAATCTGAATAGGAAAGAAATATAAAAATCCTTTTTTACTCTTAAAACACTTTTGCATGTGGCATGATGCAATAACTGATAGTTATTGTTCCGTTGAATCAATATCAATGGATATTGCATTCTTTTCTTTCCTTCCATAGGAAAAGAACTACGGTAGGGATAACATGATTTGAACCTGCGGTATTTTGTACCCAAAACAATCATGCTACCAAGTTGCACTACATCCCTTCCAATTGTTAGAATTGAATTTTACTTTATATGACCTTAATTTTTTTCCACACAAATTTATCCACTTTCATTTTTATTTGATCTCATGAATAGACTCATGAATAGACTCTAGGTTCCAACCTCCTTGCTCAACTCAAAAGGAGTTTAAGAGGACTCTCAAAAGGGGTTTAAAAGGGCTCTCAAAAGGGGTTTGAAAGGGCTCAACTCAGGTTTAATTTAAATTTAAAAGGGCTCAACTCAAAATTAAGGTGTTTAAATTAGAAGGGGCCCTTGTTAAAAAATTTAGGCCACGTTAGGCCCCATGTATAATAGAGACCTCTCTCTCCTTTTAAAAATAAGGATAATTTTTTTTAAAAAAGAACTCTTTGATTATCTTTCTATTTTCAAAAGGAGAAAGAGTCGATTCTCTTATATACCTATTAACAAACCCCATGTTTTGTTTTAAAAAGGTTCGACCCTTTTAAATAATGGAGGTGGAGGAAAGGGCACCTTTAATTTATAATGGAGCTCTCTACCTATATTCACTATCAATCCAATACAAGGCCCCACCCAAAGCAATAGGAGTTCAATTAGAAAATAATGGGCTCCAAGAACCTTCTACAGGTTAAAAAATGAGTCTTTGCTCTATGTTTTAAAAGGTGAGAGGAACTTTCGACACTTTAATAGAATAGTCGTTGGGGAAGGCGGAGCGATTTGATAAACCTTAAAGCTTAGGATCTAACCTTAAAAAAACTCTACCCCTTCATTTCTTTAAGCGGTTGAGATCGGAGTAAGGTTCTCCCGTTATAGATAGAGAGCCCGCCCACCCAGTTGTATAAATGGGAATATAATCTGGAATAGACCGCCCGAACACAGAGAGAGGAACGCATCCTACCGCCCGAGCTTCTGTGAGCAGTTGACCTTTTTTGGGGGTACTCCTCACTTCTAAAATAGAGGGCCATCCCGATATCGAATGAAAGGTCCCATCAATCCTTGTGGGAAAACCCCCAATCTTCAAACCAGCGAATGGGCTACTCTGTGGGGTGGAAGGAACGGTGGATGTTGAAGGAATGGTGGAGGGAGCTGTTTGAGTGGAGACGGCAGCTGAAGATTGACCGGATGAGATGACAGGAATCGTTTGGGATAACGATGGAGGGGATGGTGTAGATGATGATGAAGGTGTTTGAGGTGGGGAGGTGGATAAATCCACCATGAGAGGAACTTGAGATGATGAAGATACATCAGCACTTGTTTAAAAGGTGCTGAATGCATCCGGGAGGGATCAGCACTTGTTTAAAAGGTCAAAAGCTCGCTCTAAATATCTTTTCCCTTGCATTGCCATATCCTAGAGCGAGTGAAGATATCTTTTTCCGAAAAGCCCTCTATTATAAAATGACTCTCCCCTACCCTCCCCACCATTTAAAGGCAAGGCAAACCCTTTTTTGGGCCTTTTTAAATCATAGAGGGGAATCCATTTCGACAAAAAACTGATACGCCGTGTCTTAGTTCCAGTGTGATTCGTTAATGATTATGTTCAAGCTCCCCTACTGCCGCCTCTAGTCCATGTTTCAACCATAGAGTTAATTCTCCGGATATTTTAAAAGGAGGAATTCTCCACCAGTAGCCCTCTCCAAAACTTCAAAGTGTTGGAGGAGAGGTTAAGCACTCTTAAGATAGTATTCCCTCTTTCCCTTCTTAACTTAAAAAGGGTGAGTTCCATTCCTCTAGTTTTGATTTAATAAAAGGTTCAATTTCACCAAATTTAAATTGAAAAATATATCATGTTTACTCTATACTCATTTGTAGGGAGAGAGAGTAAAGTGCACATTTTTTTTATCCTTTTTCTTTCTTAAAGTGTTGGCTGACTCTTAGACTCTTAGCTGTGGCATCAGCAAGTTTTGCCAAGTCCTGTTACTATGCACAAATGGATCAGCACTTACGAGGGAATAGTCAAAAGAGAAAGAATAACCTGACACCTAGTGGGTATTGATATAGTTGAGAATACCAACCTTAATGGATCACAAGGTTCTATGTATTTGACATTTGAAACTTATCTGGTACTTCTCTCTTGTCCAATTTTCATAGGGTCTGATTTGTGAAGTTGAAACTAGTTGTATATTATTGACTCATGTTTGTGTAAACCTTAGTTTTGAAAGCAAATCATTAAATGTTGTATACTTACTCGAAGCAAACATTAACTTAAATATCCAAATTTGTGGTAGACCAAAGAAGTTTTCAAGTCAATTATAGCTTCGAATTTTAGTAAACCACTCCAAAACTAATACCGAAAACACTAAATCTACTCAAATATCCAAATTCGTGGTACACCAAAGAAGTTTCAAGTCAATTAGCTTCAAGTTTCTGAATTTTATTAAACCACTCCAAAACTAATACTGAAAACACTAAATCTACTAGTAAATTGTATGATAAATGACACAGATTAAACAGGTTCACTTTCTATATACTTCACTGTTAAAGCAAAAGCTAGTTTGGCTATGGTGTCCCATTGAGGATTCTTATCCTTGAATATGTGTGAAATCCATTATTCTCTTAGAGAACATAGAAGGTGTAAAGCTTCAGGACTCAAAATTTGGAAAGGTGCCTGTTCTTTAGGTAGTCCGTAGTGGACTCAGTAACAAACTTAAGTATTGCCTTGAATAGAAGTTTGTGAGTGCTTTGCATCATGGCAACATTTATACCTCAAACAAGATTATGGCATTTATGGTATTGTCAGATTCTGGACTTATGCATGCCCCAAGGGTAGATGAAAAATTTGCCAATGAATAAACAAGATGGCCACATGTGACTGCTGAACCTTCTTTTGTGTGAGAAGCCTTATGCTCAATCTTGACTGGTTTCCCCCTGAATGATAGGTAACATCTACATATTATCAAATGCCTTAAATTCATTTGATGAATTTTCTCCTGGAAAAGGCATATACACGAATACCTTCATCCATTACTAGACTCTCTTACCAAAAATAAACATTTAATAAACATTTATCCACGTGATGTGGTCTACCGGCAAGGACGTCATTTATATTATGGGTGATGTAACCCGAGTTCAATCTCCAGGACGAATATGTATATGTATAAGAAGTATTTATTCAATTAAAAAAATTAAACATTTATAACCAAATTTTATTGCTGATATAAAAGACATTCAGGTATGCATCTGGAAAATGCTTTTATCCCCCATCTTACCGTGCACTATCCTTACTACAAATTTGGGGATAGCAAAGCACAGAAGATGAAAAATGTTTACCCTTCACCAGAAGAGCTTATACCCTGCCTCATTTTACCAGATAATTATCAACAGAGAGAAAAACGCTGATGTCCAAAAGAAATTCATTCGAGGGTTTACTCTATATGGGTTTTATATAATTCACATAGTAAAAAAAAGGTGATTGTGTGAATGACTTGCTTTTTCCACACTAAATTTAGATAGAGGGTTTCATTGCAACCTCTCTTCGGTAGAATGTCAGTAGTCGATGATTTATTATATTCAAAAGCCAAATTAAATAGTTCACTCCCGGAGATACATTCAGATATCAGTGGTTTTTATGTTATATTGTCAAACATTGCTGCAACCACATTGCTCAGCACTAGTTACTAACCATATGTTAACCCTATATGTTTTTCATAATGAACGCATTTTCCAAACTAATAATCCTGTGTATTGATAGGATTAGTGTATTTGTCACAACGAATATCTTTGATAATTTTACCACGAAAAGGCATAATCATTACATTTAATAACTAAATCATTTGTATTCCACGTATTTTTAGTGCGATCATGTAAGTACTTAACATAGAAGATGTGCAAAAATCCTGAGGTTGGACAATTTTTTTTTTAAATAGGGTTTTGAAAAGGTTATTTTTTCTTTTTATATTAATTTAGTTATATTAAATTATTTGGTATTCGGAGAAGATTTGATCCTCGTGTAGATTGCATCAATTATTTGTCCACAGTGACTTGTTGACTTTATTAATGAAATTTAACTTTAATTGTTTAACATAATTTTTTTTTATTTTTAAATTAGTTGTATTATATTATTTCAATATTTTTTTGGGGTTTTGCAACAAATCTTATTAATATGGTTTAAATCATTATAGGAGTATGATATTTAAACTTACATTGTATTTATGTGATTTTATCCATTTTATCATTGCTTCACAATGCCTTGGAATACAAGAAAAAGCTATTACGCATGGGAATGATCCCATTATTAACATTCACACCTTATTATCCATAATGATTTAACAAATCAATAATAATGAAATTAAGGTAATTATGGAACTCTTTTAAACTATTTTATTTTGTGTTCTTTCTTTTGTATGTTTTGTTCAGTAATATAAGCTTCAAGAACAGATTGAACTTGGTAGAGTTTTGATGTTTTGTTCAGTAATATAAGCTTCAAGAACAGATTGGACATGGTAGAGTTTTGTTAGACAATGAAAGGATCCATTCCTTAGTACTTATTTACTTATATTATTGTATTCAAATATGGGATGGATAATAGTGTTATATAGTGAGTTTAATTTATTGAATTTTTTCCAGTTTTTTTTAGTTGGCATTGAGTTGCAAGTCCACATGGAAAAGGATTGACCGAATGAAAGCAATAAAAGTTACAAGACAAGCAATGTTGCAAAAGAAGTACAGGTTTACTCTAATAGGCTTTAATTGTATGAAGAAATTCAAAGAGATGTAAGATATGCTAATTCCATATTGGCAGGATAAAGTCATCTATTTGTGTGGTAGCTTCAATTGTCAGACTTCACAATATTTTCCAGAAATGAACAGAAGCAATCCATATTTTTAAATCTTATATAAAAAACATAAAAAGATAAAAGAAAGGAAAAAATACATAGAGATTTGGAGGCACTTGTGGAAACCATAAATAATCATTGTATTATCTATAGATAAGATTCACAACACTCTAATGATACAAATGAGGGGTGGTGATGGGTATTTATGCCAATACCAAAACCCTAAATACGTAGATGAACATAACTTTAAGCTGAAATAACAAGAGAAGCTTTAAGGTTAATTACAAGTTTATAAGGTAGGTTTAATTATAACAAGGTTAATCATTCTCCATAGGGCTTATATAATAAAATATCACAATAAATTTAATATGTACATTGAATGCTCTTAGGGCTATCCAATATTACATTATAAAGTGTCGGTTTTGACCATGAATCATATTACAATTTCAATACTTCTAGATAATTTGAACAAAGGTACCAAGGAGAGAAGACAATAGTGATAGTATTATCTTCCCCTCATAATGGATGCTCTAGTGGACCTCTGCAATTGAGGTAAATCCTTCAGAATCTCCATCATCATTTAGAAGATAACCACTTATCTTCAATAACTTAGCTTCAATCCTTTGCAAATTTAATAAGCAATTATTTGTTGGGCGTTCTTTCCTCTTGTAGTATCTACAAATGGTTTTCAATTTCTTTGAGGACTTAGCCTAGTCCTTAGGCCCTTGGGTCTTAGTCTCCTTAGATTTGAATTCCTTTGCATGAGCCTAAATTTGTGAAGTGCCACCACAATTCCTCATTTCCACCCTAGGAGAGAGAAAAATTTATCAAGGGTAAGAGTGTTTTGAGATTCCAAAAATATAGGAATCATATGAAGAATGAGGTTCAACATTTGAAAAGAAGGGGAGAGATCAATAAGAACAATCTTGATGCATTTTGCATCATCTTTTATTTTATCTCCAAAGGATGCAATATATGTTCGTAATGCTTTGAATCTTACAATATAGTCCTTGACTTTATCAAACTCAACCAATTTAAGATAGGAGAGCTCTAATTCCAAGTGGCTTACTTCAATAGCATTAACTTTTTCAAATAATTCATGTAATTTTGAACATACCTTGATAGGTTCACTCTTCTCTTTAATGTGGAAAAGTAACTTTGGTTCAATTAGCAAGGAAAATAGGCCAAGAGCCTCTTCGTCTCTTAGGTTTTGGATTTCTTCATTAAAGTTTGTCACTTTATCTTCTTGAAAGATGCACCACAGGTTCTTATTGCATAATAGTCCAATCACTAATACCATTAAGGCAAGTATCTAGGGCTTTGTGATACATCTTACACAATTTGACCCCTAACATTGTAGCAAGACCGTGAATTTATGTCACCAATGTATAGGACTCAAAAAAATCATGCAATTAAAAAAAAACAGCTCAAAACACTTTTGTATGCAAAAATATTTGGCTTATGAAAATTTTGTTGAAAAGACCATAAGCAAGAATTGAACCTTGCCTATATGCTTGTGAAGAGCATTCCTCTAACCAAAGCTCCTCCCTTCAACATGTATAAGGAAACACATCAACCAAGCAAAACAATCTTTGTGCCTTTGGAAGGAAAATAAAAAATAGCACGCCCCACTTGGACTCAAGTAGGGTCCTTTGAGTTGCCAACACCTTAGCAAAGCTATGCTCACCAATAGGACAAAGGCTTCTAGATGACAAAAAAACCCCATAATTCCTTGAAATATGTTGGCATACCATCCAAAAATAAAACATTGTTGCT
>JAQPPZ010003764.1:0-11116 GCA_028583015.1 Wollemia nobilis
CCTCTAGACAATCAGTGGTCTTATTTTTTAAGCAAGACATGATGCCATGCATGGGCCTATCTAACCCCATAATCCAAAACTTATCTTCATTTCTTTGGACCTTGGGGATGACTACCCATCCCTTGCAGAGGACAAGTAGTACGATCCTTACAATCCAATATAAGGATGAGATGGGAAAAATTTATTTATTTTACTTCTTGGACCTTGGGGATGACTACCCATCCCGGTTAGGGACAAATAGTACGATCCTTACAACCCAAGATTTTAAATGTAAATGGAAAATATTAATCTTGTTACTTAGACCTTGGGGATGACTACCCATCCTTTGCAGAGGACAAATAGTACGATCCTTACAATCTAAGACTTAATACGAAATGAAACATAAGAGCTTTGGGGAATCAGATTCTCAACCAACCGAGATGAGAATTTATGCCCTATCCTTACTACTCCATGTGGGTCCAATCAAAGCTTTGGGGAATTAGATTCTCAACCAACCGAGATGAGAATTTAACCCTATCCTTACTACTCTGATTTTAGGCTTTAAGCTCTATGGAAGTGGTCAAAACCACTGTTTTTAGGATCATGTTGCATAATAGGATAGACATGAAAACCATTTTCGCCCAACCTTTTCCTCCAAGTTAGGTTTTGATCATTTTGCTCAAGATCCCTTTTAATGTATGAAACGTGCTTGGTCCTAGATACTTCAAGACTCCAGCTTCCAACCTTAGGATTTACTTAGATTTATGTTATAACATAACCCTAAGAGGATTCAACATACTCAAATGAATTGCACCTAAGATGCATATGCCACTACGGTGAAATGTATGAAAAGTGAGATGGAACATGAATGCATTATTTCTTGAATTGCAAATGAGATGATTTGTCATGCAAAACCGACTTTTTCATGCATCACAAGCTTCAAATGATCTAAATTAACTGTTTGTATTACATGTGGAGCTTTTACAACATGATTCCAATGTTTCATATTCTCCCAATCTTAGGCATGTGTTCAACATCAAGCTTTTATTCCCTTTTTTTTTTTTTTTTTTAAGGCAATGAAAAGGAAATCAAAGGAACACCACCGCCTAAATGTCCAACCTGCACACAAACGCAAAAACCCAACATTAATACAAGAAAAACCTGAAATAAAAAAATGAATACATACTAACATATCAAATCCGCACATCAAGAAACTAAATTACAAGCATTGACACAAAACTAGATATCTCCTGAAACACACACTTAAGTATCAAATCTGCACACAAAGAAACAGATCACAACATTAATACAAAGCTTAGACATGTCAAAAAAAAAATAATACACACCTAAACATGAAAAATGAAAGCAAGAAATTACAACGTTATTACATATAATACAAAGCCCAACCACCTCATGCTTGAAAGTAATGCTTCAAGTGCAACCCATTGATAGGTAGTGCCAAATCCTTTCCATCCAAGGTTTTTAGTCTAAAACTATTTTCCCCTAGGATCTCTCGAAATCTGGTAGGGACCTAACCAAAGGTAATCAAATTTATCATGTTCCCCCTTCTTCTCATGTCTTTTGTCCCATAACAAGACTAAATCTGAAATTTTAAACGCCTTGGCCTTAGACCTTTTGTCAAACCATATTTTTACAATGTCTTGGTGTTTACTAAAATGAAGCATAGCTTCATCCCTTTTTTCATCCAAGCGCATTAATTGCGTTAGTCTAGACTCAAGTTTATCATTAGTTCCAAAATAATCTTTCATGAAGTGCAACGTTTGTAATCTGAGATTTGCAGGAAAAATGGGATCTTGTCCATAAACCAGATGGTAAGGAGATGTCCCTATTGCTTCTTTGACTCTGATTCTGTCAGCCCAAAGGGCCAACTTAAGCTTATTGTGCCAGTCCCATGGATTCCTTTCCAACAATTTTTTTATGACAAATCAACGTATTCTTATTGGATGACTCGGCCAATCCGTTACCTTGAGGGTAATAATTGGAGGAGAACTTTAAACTCACGCCGTTATCAAATGCCCAATTAGCAAACTCTAGAGAGGAAAAGGCCGAACCATTATCACTTACGATGGAGTTAGGCATCCCGAATCTAGTGACAATGTTATCTTCTAAAAATTTAATGACCACCTCTCGCAGTAGCATTCTTTGTGGGGATAGCTTCGGTCCATCTCGTGCAATAATCCGTAGCCGTCGAATATATTTGTGAGCATCGGATGAATTGGGGCTGATAATCCCAATAAAATCTAGGCCCCATTGCGCGAAAGGTCTGGACTCGATTACGGACTGTAAAGGCATGGAAGCGTTTCTGTCTCTATTGGCTGCAGTTTGACATATGTGACATGACCTCACATGAGAATGGGCATCCTTGAATAGTTGAGGCCAATAATAACCGGCTCTGAGGATTTGATGGGCCGTGGCATTAGCAGACCCATGCCCTGTCCCATGTTTACCATGAAACTCTTCGAGTATTCGCACCGCCTCCTCTTGATCAACGCAACGAAGGTAAATACCTTCATGGTTCTTTCCGTATAATGTGCCAGATCTAACTAGAAAATTAGCAGACTTCAAACGCAAGGCTCTGCACTGAGTAGCATTCAAAAATGATGGACACCTACCATTTAGTAGATAGTACACCACATCTCGCATACCACTCCTCCTTGGTTACATCAACGACTTCATAATGTTGACAAGGAATTGCGAGATCCCTCGTTCTCGCGATTGCCTTAGCTAACCCTTGCCCCCGCACTATCTTCATCGATTGAATCTCCGGATCAAATTCCTGCAAAGTTGAAACCCACTTACCACGCTTCTCACCTAATTCATTCTGAACGAACATGGCTTTGACAAGCAGGATCTGGGACGATAGCAAAGACCCTACTGTGGACTATGTAGTGCCTAAATTTTTTTACAGTCTTAACCAACGCATACATTTGCTTGTCTAGGGTAGAATATCTCAGCTTCGCATCTTTGAGAGGACTACTCAGAAAGCAATGGGATTTTCAATGCTGCCTTCACTCTTCTGAGTTAAAACACTCGCAAAGGAGTGATCTGAAGCAAATGTGTAGATATAGAAAGGCTTCGTATAATCGGGACTCACCAAAACCGGGGCTTTAGAAATCGCATCCTTGATATTATCAAAAGCCTCTATCCTTTCATCTATCCAAATGATCTGGACCTCTTTCTTTAGCATGTCGTTCAAAGGTCCTCGCTATCTCTCGCAAAATCTGCGATAAATTTTCTCGACAAAATTGATCTTTCCGAAAAATGATCTCAACCCCTTCTTGCTATTGGGACGAGGAATTTGCCGTATGGCTTCTATTCTCTCAGTGTCAATGGAAATTCCATCCTTAGATATTATATGCCCCAACAGCTTTTCCTTCTCGTTACCCCGAAGATGCACTTCTTTGGGTTGAGAGATATACCATGTTCCCCGCATCTTTGAAAGACTTTCTTAAGATCCCCGACATGGTTTTCCCCTGTTCTTAGAAAATACAGGAATGTCATCGACGTAAACAATGATGCACTTACCAATAAGCCCTTTAAAAGCAAAATCCATAGCTCTCCGGAAAGTGGCACCTGCGTTCAATAGTCCGAAGGGCATTCTCCTGTATGCAAAGGTGCCCCATTTTGTCGTAAAGGCAGTCTTCATCCTATCACTAGGATGGATAAGGACCTGATTATATCCCGAATAACCATCCAGGAATGACATCATCTCCGACCCGTTTACCTTTTGGAGTATTTCATCGATGGTGGGTAACGGGTAGTTGTCCTTTTGGGATGCCTTATTGAGATTTCTGAAATCAATGCACAACCTTATTTCTCCACTCTTTTTCCTCACAGGGACTAGGTTAGCAACCCACGTGGAATGCCTAACGGGAAAGATGATCTTAGCTTCTAACAGTCGCTTCACCTCTTTCTCTATCAAGGGTTCTAATAATGGATTAACTCGCCTTTGTCTTTGCCTGAAGGGCTTGGACTCTGGCTTCAAGTGGAATCGTGTGCATTATGACATTCTCATCATAGGTTTTCAACTCCTTATAACTCCAAGCAATGCAATCTATGTATTCTTTTAATGCATTTGCTATGGAATCCTTCTCCTGCTTGGTACATGCTTTTGCTATGAATACCTCCCGGGAATTTTTTGCACTTCCAATGTTAACCAAATCACAGGCCTCTCCAAGAGATGGAACCCTTTTACCTTTTCTTGGTTTGCATCCGATATCAAAGATTTTTTCTAATGAAGCTATCTCATCGGGCATCCTGTTGTTTTTTACAGGATTTTTATCTTTCGAAACTACCTCCTCTACGTCCCTTTCTTCTTCATCTATGTACTCCTTTTCAAATATACCAGAATTAGTGACAAAATGAAATATGTGCCTCGTCACTATCAAATACTTGGAAGTTCGTAACATTATCTCGGTATCGAGGGACAAGGGACCAACTCTATAGAGAACTTCTTGCATTTCTTATGGTCCACTCGGCTTCAACATACTCGCCGCTACAGCTAGGGAGTCTCGCGTACGATTGCCCTTTCTCGAGATCGTAGAAATGTTAAAGGCGTCAAACTCATCTATTAAATCTCTGACCCTAGTTCGGTAAAGCCTGAGCCGCCTGTCCTTGCATATGTATTGTCCCCTCACTTGTTTCACCACCAGTTCCGAATCACCAAGGACTTTGATATATTTAATTTTCTTCCGAATGGCCAGCTGTAGTCCAAGAATCAAAGCCTCATATTCTCGCAATATTGTTGGTGGCAGGGAACTGCAGTCTGTATGCAATGAATATAGGCTCCTGGTCCGAACATGACAATTCAACACCGGCTCCTCGCTCCTTGTCCTGGACCTCGGATCCATCAAATCTTAAGGTCCAAATGTCTTGATGTCCTTCAAGAAAGTTGCGCCCAATCCTTTCATCATGGGTATTTTTGAGTGCTTCTATGTCCAAACAAGATGCTCCCAACTCACCTTCAATGTACTGGATCTCGTTCGGCTTGTTGTAATCTCGTGATCATCTCTTTGAGTCGGGGTTCACCGTCAATTCAAATTTGATTGGCCACTCCCCTCCAAGGCAGCCACATGTGTGAAGAGTCTGTCACAATGTAACCGTTTAGGTTCTTACTCCAATCTCTTCCCAATACCATGCCATATTTGATAGGAATATCGAGCACCAATATGTCTATGCGCTGTTGAACTCTGGGTTCTGAATTGACTTGAATATGCACATCACCCAACTCTCCTACTGCCTCCATGGTTGACTCCGTCCAACCGCACCACCCCCGCTCCTAGAAGGCTTTGGTGTAAGTCCCAATATTTTACAGATTTCTAAGGGCATGATAGTAGCCGAGGCCCCCGAGTCTATTAAACAATTGTGCAAGTTTTTACCTCGCAATTCTAATGGTTACCAAAAAGGGAGGTATATCTCATTTTTCTTTTTGTACAACCACTTGGGACTCAAAGCACTTTTAGCTTCATGAACTTGTGCAGATGGATTTAATCCTTTTGGTGAACTCACTTCTTGGCCTAATAATCGGGCCATGTCATACATCGATACATTGGCCCTATTCTTCTTCATATCTTCCACCAAATCGTAAGTGAGCTTTTCTCGGATTTGGCAAGTTTTGCATCATCTTAGACTTTTCGACCTTCGATGGAGGAGGGGGATTGACATCTCCTTTAGGGTCGGGAGGGAGTAATTGATTATTAGGAGGAGCAGAGGAAGTTTTGGGCTCTTTAGAACTCCTAGTGTAATATTTGTGATTTGCTTTCCCAAAACGTTTGTTTGCATGAACTTCCAAAGCTTCTTCATCTTCGCTTCCAAAAAATTCTACATCCTCCTCTTCTTCACTTTCATGGGAATGTATGACCTCCGTTAGCATAGACTCCGGTTTCACGTGGCCACAGTGCGGGCAATCATTATCACAAGATCCTGCATCTCCACGCTCTTCCGAAATGTCTACCCGGTTGGCAACGGGATTGGGTACCCGCCCGTTGTTAGGCAGCGTGTTATACATTCCTTTTCCTCTATGATTGTGAGGTCGGTTATGGCCCATGGCCTGATCAACTTTTTTATTGACATTCCCCACTGTTACCAACACCTTGGCCAACGTTTCTTTCATATTTTCTATGGCTGCTTCGGACCCTTGTGGTTGAGGCACTGCAATTGCAGGTCCAGCTGTGTTGGCTGCATTAGCCACCTCTGGACTGGGTACAATGGCTTGGGTTTGGGCAGGTGGATTCCATCCTGGATTCCCATTTTGAATGGCTTGAGTTTGGGCAGGTGGATTCCATCCTGGATTCCCATTTTGAATGGCTTGAGTTTGGGCAGGTGGATTCCATCCTGGATTCACACTTTGAATGGGAGTGATTGTTGGATAAGTTGCTGAGCTTGGCGTGTTAATTGGAGCAAACCCCGACATGGTCAACAGATTATTGCCCATACCGAACCCATGCAAACCCATTGAGTTATTTTGAATCAAACTCGTGTTTGAACAACTGGCATTCGGATAACCCGACAATGGCGTAACTTGGGTGGGTGTTTGGAAGTTGTTCAACATCGGAGCCTGTGGTGCTACTACCTGGTTCATCATGGCAAATTGGTCGTATGGGCCATATTGTCCCATCCCAACCAATTGAGACAATCCTGCGCCTGGCAGGTTCATCTGCTGTTCGAGAGTCATTGTTTCTGCATAAGCCAAAGGAAGGGTTGTAACCTGAGGGTTCCTTCTAGTCAACAAAGATGTTAAAGGATCTAAGGCTCCGAAGTATAGCTGCAAGGCAATTGCAGTGTCTACCGCAAAGTGACGAGTCACATTCGTATATAGCTTTTGAAATCTCTCGATTGAACGTTCGAATGGGTTCATTGGTTTGTCTTTTGCAAGATACGAAGAAATTGTATGTCATGGAGGGATCTACTAACCGTCCGAATTGACCTATGAACGCAGCTTTCTAGCCGGGCCCATGAAGTTATGGACCCCGCTGGAAAATTTCGATACCATTCGTTAGCAATGTGGTCTAGACTAGCAGGGAAAACTCGACAGGCAACATCCTCGTGAGTAACCCCCCGCCTAAACATGTAATCTTTATAGATTTGGACATGATCTTCTCGCTGTTGTTGGACCATCATGAATGAATTTGGGTAATCCCCTTTCAATGTTTCTAGGCAAGTCGTGGACTGCCCCGGGAATATCTAAAGGGGAACTCTGAGCACCATACCAAAGGGCAGGTGGCCGTTGTTGTTGTTGTTGTTGGGCCATGTTATTCAAAGGTGTCAACCCTGTGGGAACAATTGGAACTCCTGGAACTGTGGAGACAGATACAACTGGTGTTACTATCCCACCTGAACTTAAGGGTTCAGTCCCACTAGAGGTACTTGAGTCCAAAGAAATCCCTAACTCAAGTATACCGGGTGGTATTTCAACTTCTAATGTTTTGTTTTTCGGCCTCCTAGCAAGTGGGAGAAAGGCTTTGGAAGATAGTTTCCCCCGTGGTTTTAGACCTAGTAGCAATGTACTCAAAGTTGGGCCAGCTTTGGAAACTCTAGGACTCTAAAAGATTTCTCAACTCGCCGCCGTATAAAATGTCTAAATGTTACACCCGCAAGCACAATAGGTGGAAACAAAACTACCCACGTTAATTGTTAGAACAAATCAAAATTGCAAAGCAATACATAAGGCCCTCCTTCTAGCGCCAAAATGTTGAGTGTTAATTTGTCATATTACAAATAATAACACGCAACTTAGAGTCTCGAACAAAAGACTCTTTCTTGCAAAGAAATAATTTATTTTATTTTCCTTCCTTTTATTATTTCTCCAAGCTTCTTTGTGAAACAACTTTTACGTATATAAAAATGAATTTCAATTTAATACATACAACTGATATATCCCATAATAACTCAAATCCTCGCAGATAGCCGTTAACAAGGGGCCTTTGTTGATTCTCAATGAACTTTATAATCTTGACTTGTTTGATTAATCAAAAATAAACAAAAATCCTTTTGATGTTCTAATATTCACAATTTATTCTAAGGTTAACCTCGTTCGTTTTATCTCTATTCAATAGTTCTCTTATTTCAATGTTAGTCTCTCACATGAAATTAAGCATATCAAGGAATAAAACAAAAACTGTTATTTTTGAGTCAACTGGAAAATAATGAAGGATATTAAAATGGTTAACGATCTCCTCCCCGCAAAATCCCAAGTTAAGAGATGAAGTCCCCAAAACAACCCAACCGATCAGATCCGTACTAACACACAATCTAATCGGATCAGATGCAAGACTCTAAGGAAAAGAATATAACCGCATCATTCTACCATTCACCTATCGTAACCCATCCCATGGCGTAAACGAAATAGATACAAGACAAAATGATGCAACGAAAAGATTGACAATAAAACAATAGTTTTGGCTTCGATCTCCTTTTGATTTTACACACAAAAGTCGTGTTACCAAAGAAAAATCCTTTATTTCAATAAATAATGCTTTTTTGTTACGTCTCCAGCCCCGTATCCATCTACATTTCTGCTATTTAACCTTTCTGTCACGCGTTCTCGGCTGTTCCATGACGCTTCGTTTCGACTCCCGGACCCTTCGCTTCAATTCCCGCCTTTTGGTATTCTAACCTTTGCGTGCAATCGTAACGCTCGATCTCTCGCGCCAGTAATTGTTGTTATGAAACGTTACTCTGGTTCTGTCATTTCTGCCACGTGTCCCGCGTCTCCTGCACCTTTCGTAACGCTTTCCCATGGAAATCCCGACAGAATTTGCATTTGGCCTCTTCCGTTTCCTAGCCGCGATAACGCGACATGTCACGAAATCGTGACATGTCGCGATATCGCGACATGTTCTTGGTCCGTACGCCCGCAGTAGCTCGTTGTAGCGATATCGCTACCGACTTTGCTTTGCCTTCTTTTCAAAAAGTGGTAGCGATATCGCTACCACTTTGGTTCCGAGCCTTCCTTCGATGAAGTGGTAGCGATATCGCTACCACTTTGGTTCCGAGCCTTCCTTCGATGAAGTGGTAGCGATATCGCTACCACTTTGGTCTCGAGCCTTTGCTTCGCAAAGTGGTAGCGATATCGCTACCACCTTGCTTTCACGCCTTTGCTTCGTAAAGTGGTAGCGATATCGCTACCACTTTTCTTTCGAGCCTCCGCTTCACGAAGTGGTAGCGATTCGCTACCACATTTCTTTCGGCAACTCGTAGCGATGGAGAGACAAGTCGCGATTTCTCGACATGTCGCGATATCGCGACATGTCGCGATTTCGCGACCCTTTCAACACTTAGGCATTTTTCTTCTTTTCTTCATTTTTAGCATCCGGGTCTTTGAGATCTTCCCTAAAACCTGCAAAAACAAAGGTGGGTCCCCACTTTTGGGGTGTGTTGTGGATGAACCACAACAGTTCCTAAGAAACCCTAACCATTAGTGCTTTGGTTATCTATTTTTGCTTGGCGCTGCGCCATGCATAACGCATCCCAAAAAGGGGCATCTGTAGACACCAAAACAGCACCAATCCGATTATGTGACTACAAACACTGATTGCATTGACACACACAGCCCCCAGGGCAGCCCTCAGAGGTTAAAAAGTGGTCCTAACCACTTTGCCAGCAATTTTGGAAGGTCAAAAGGCAATTTGGCACATTTAGGCACTTTGCTCAGTATTCGTCTCACCCAGGGATGAATTCAAATTAGGATATGTCTCACCCAGAGACGAATTCTTAATCTCCTTTGGAGGGAAGAATTCCGGGTTCAACGGGCAAAAAGAAAAATCTTGACAAGTGGTAGCCGGGGGCGTCTCCATTAATGCCTCTGCCTTGCATGCGCATGTAGGTGGGTAGATGGGCCGTTAGAGGACTATCACAAGGGCTTATGGAATCCCGAGTCGGGAGAGGAGTATCCTCCCCTCTTGGGAAGGCATAGCCGCCATGTGGCACCCCTGCATGCCCATCCAAAAGAGACCCCTTGGGTCTATAAAATGGTGAATTTTCTCACCCAAAAAGAGGAAGGTGGGAAGCATTTTCAAGCAACGAAGTGTTGCCCAATTGATACTGCGCCTTAACCCTTTTGTGATTCATATCTTCTACATCCTTGATCTCTTTCGCAAGGGAGGTCATTGGGTGGGCATTGGAAGTGTGAATCCGGATCCAAAATCTGACACTTGACCACATTACCCCACCCATTCGTCGACAACCAGTTATAAGAGATTTTGGGCCCATCCCAAGTGGATTGATGTCGAAGTCAGGTTCTAACGGTGGGCGGCCCGCTTGGGCACCCCGCAATTCTTAATATCATTTTAATTTTTTCTTTTGTCACTTGTTTATATTCCATTCCGTTTTATGCTGTTTAGATAGTTTACAATTTCAATTTCAGCATGTTTTGATCAAATATTGTCATCTTTTGTCGTTTCGTTGTCTTCACTAACTTGCAGGTAGCGACATCAAATTCCTAGTGATGGAGGCTAAATTAGGTAAAACCGACCATCTGGGTCATCCCAAAATGCCCCCAATTATCTAACCCCCATGTTTGCAGGTGTTTTGGAGATCCCGAGATGCGACATTTGGACGGATTTACTTCGGCACTTTATCACAAGCGAATTCGTCCTACCCGGGGACGAATTACAGTAGAATTCGTCCTGCCCAGGGACAAATTTTAGTTGAATGTGAATTGGCTGACTGTTTCGATGGCAGTGGCCCTCTGGTAATGTTTTTCGGTCTTTGTCAAATTTGCAGGTTATTTGGAGTCATTTTATTTATCGATTTAGCTAATCTTTTACATGTATCTTTCATTAATTTTAGAGAACCAACGTTTCATATTTGCAGCAGGTGCTACTAACGCCTTTGTTGTTTCTTTGATCGTAGGAGAAGCAGCAAGAACCAAGGATTCATCAACGCAAGCGACGACAACACTTTGGCTCACCCATTTCAAATGTGGGCACGCAGAAGGAAGAAGACTAAGTCAAGATTGTAATCAAAATCCATTTAACGCTCCTAGCCCCTGAAAAGGGAGGAGGCTCCTTTGTAACCGAGATTAAGAGAGTTGAATAAAAGGGCTATGCTTTCTCTAATTTCCTTTTGTCTCCGTTCAATTTGCTTCTTTCATTTCATGCATTTCACATTTTAGGAC
>JAQPPZ010003765.1:0-12142 GCA_028583015.1 Wollemia nobilis
AAGGAGTACTTATAGGACTATCCAAGGGCTAGGGATGGCTTCATGGAGAAGCCAAGATCAATAAGGGGTGTTTAGGATAGTTGGATTGGAAGCTTCTATCCTTCAACCACCTTCTTCTAGAACAAATGGTCGTTCAAACTGATTTGGCTTGGATGAAGGCCAACTAAAATTTAGTTAAGACCGCAGGTGATAGATGCGGTTTAGACTGTAAACCGCAGGTCTCAGCTATGGTTCAGACTATAGACTGTAGGTATTAGCTGTAGTTCAGATTGATTAGGCCAAGGAGCCCAAATTGAGTGGTTAGAACCACTGGTCTATCTTGGAGTCTATCCAAGATCTTCCACATGGTCGTGTAGCATGTCCATATGAGTAGTTGCCATCAACATGATGTGTTTTAGGTGTATACAAATGCCCCTTTTGAGATGCATTGTGATATCGAACAACGCAAGAGCAAAAATACACCACCTAGAATGATGTCGAAGGTTTTATGATGATCATTAGTCGGATCAACATTAGATGCCCCAGGTCCAACAAAAGGACACGCATCCTAGAATCATTGCTTCCAACTCTTTGGAGGCTTAATTTTGAAAGGGTTTGCACTTGTCATCAGTAATTTGGGTAGATTTGGTGCTACAATAGGAGTTAGGACTATATAACTTAAAGAAGGAGAGCTACAAACTATCATTTTTGTTATTTACCCCAAGTAAAGGGGTAAGCTTATGATAGTTGTTGACAATGATTCACAAGGATGAACACAATTTTGACAAGATCAAGGGATCTACGATTTTAGGGATCTTCTATTAACTTTGATTATGATTATGATATTATGACTACCCCCTCAAGCAACGAGTCGATGAGGGTAATGACAATGTATGAAGAGAAGAGGTTACTTGACCATAATGAATGATCTGCACACACTTAGAATTGAGCATTTAATTACTTGGCTAAGCCTAGTTCAGCATATGATTGCAACTGTTAATAGTAATTACACATTCCTATCCCATGAAGCGATCGGGTTGCAATAGCCTTCTTATGGAATCAAAATGATACAATACCATTTAGATTTGTGTTGAATCAATTTGTCGATTATTTATTGAAATATGTCATAGGAGAAAGGACATGAAATGCCTTGTTCCCATGGAGTAGTCTAGCCTCGAAGGCCTTCTTAGGGATTGAAAAGAAGCATATCAATTCAAATATGATAATTTTACCCCAAATTTCCTTATGGTTTTTACTCATATCGTCGGATTTCATGGATCATAAATCACTGCAATCGCTAAGTGTATAGAGTAAATAACTGAATACGAGGTGCATTTGGCTTTTGATTATTTTAAATATTTTTGTTAATTTTAAAATTTTTAATTGATCCTAGCACTTGAACATCACCAAATTTACAAAATTGATTGCTTTTATTGAGATTTGATCCATTAGGAGTCATTGATTTATTATTTAAGATCTTCCCATGGTGGGATTTTAGTGCATTTAATGCTAGTTGCAAACCGTGGGTATAGTCTATAGTTGAAACTTTCAAAATTTGGAAAACCAAGGGTCAGACCTGCGGGCAAAAAAACCCTAATTCTGGGACCGTGGATGTCAACTACGGTCTACGAAAATTAGGGAAACCTATAAATAGTTTTCCCATTTGAAAATTTCATTATTGTCTTGAAATTGACTGTAATTTAGAGATCTTCTGAGAGGTGAGAAGCATTTCCTGATCCGAAACACTGCTAAACCTCTACTTGATATCTCACTCACACCCTTATGGTAGACCCTGGACAACCCTCCACTAGAAGAGGCCTTAGTGTGGGCAAGGTAACTCGAAACCGAGGCCTCACACTCATTACCAATTAAAATAAACCACATTAATTAACGGGTTAATTAACTTCACTAAACTGTTGGCAATGAACCTCACCTTAGACTAGGTTAGTTTAGGATTTAATTTTTGGCTAGCTAGGCTAGGAAGTGACCTAGAATAGGTCTTGCTCCTAGACCGCAGTTGGCAGCAGTGGTTCCCAATTGTTAGATTGGGAACCAAACTATTAGCTATGGTTGGAATTCAAATTCCAACGGTCAATTTTTGATCGTATGCGGACCGCTAGGTTGACCCGCGGTTCGACAACTTTAGAAAAATTAATCAATTTTTTTATTTTTCTAAGGTTTTATGGCAATTAATGCCATTTATTGCACTTATGAGATGCCTTTTTGATTTTTTTGATTTTCTTGATGACTTTTGACATGTTTTTGTCATTTTATCATTTTTTTGAATTTATTTGACGTTTTTAAGGTCGTTTTTAGCTATTTTTTATTGTTTTTAGTTAGCTTTTTCCCTTATACATTGAGTTTTTTTTCAAAGGTTGACCTCTAGAGACCGAGATCTTAACATCCTATGCACCCTGCATAGATAGCTTATTTCCTTAGAGCATGAGTGGTTCAGTACGGTTGGCTTTGGCTACATTTTGGATCTACCCACTATCAGGGTATATCAGGCCTACCTAATTGCGTTGTCCCGACACTGGAATGCGCAGACCAACACATTTCACCTACTGATAGGTGAGATGACCATTACACTAGAGGATGTCTACAGGATCTTCAAGATCCCTATTAATGGCAAGGCCATCACCTCCTCCTCCTTCCATAGTAAGGAGCATGTTTTTTATTCTATCTTTGGCGATCGAAGCTAGGAGGCCCAATGTAAGATCGACCATGGAGGTATTCATATCGGGTATTGGCAGAAGAAGGGCATATTATCTATCAAAGATGTAGTTTTCATGCACTTGGTTACATGATGTGATGTATGGATGACATGCACTAGATAGATATTTTAATTTATGATAATGATGATGATATGTAGTGATCTAGATGTTTTGATATGCTATTTATAATGGATGCATATAGATGTGATTTTTACTTTTAACGCATATTTGATATTGCTTTATTGTATGCATTAATTTTGATATTGTTACGCTATGATGGTACAATGTATGTAATGCATTATATACACGATGGTAATCTAATGTAAGTGAACCTGTATGCTTTAATCACTTAAAACATAAGGAATGAATGTGATATGTGTTTAAAAATCTAATGAACGACACCATAGAATGTGTAAAAATCATGAATGTAATTAGAAATCCTCATTACAAGAATTTAATAAATTAATCACCCATATATGAAATGCAATGATATGAAATGGTATGATACAAATGATATTCCTTTTTTCAATTTTGAAAATTATGCAGACTATAGTCAATGGTCGTTTAAATATAGTTTCTGATATCCATCCGGTATCTGTCCTATATCTTTATTGTGCTCAATGTAATGATGTATCACTTATTAGATACTTTGCAATTTGATGATTTGAATGACTTTATTCTATATGGTTTGTGATATTTGGTATTTTATTGCTATTAGAGAAACTTTTGAGGTTTTCCATGAGACTCAAACACCCTAGTAGACTTCTCAAATGTCCCATACTAATTGTACAAGGCTTTTGTTAGACAAGGCTTTCATCACGAATGAACTAACTGGTCATTACCCCTGTGTGTGCATGTGAGCATTTTTAGATAGACCATAGGCATACCCAAGATGTCAGTCGGGACTCTTCCAACCCATATGTGATATCTGGCTCCTCAAATATTCATATCATTCATGTTTCAAACTTGATTGGACTATAATGCTAGACAACCCTAAGCACCTAGAGCTAGCTCATCTTGCAAATTGATCAAGAGTACCCCTCCAAAAGCAAGTGGGACTCTTTCAAACCATTGTTGCGATTGGGGATCACCTAATAGAATTACTACTCTGGAAGTAGGCGAAACTCTTTCAACCCATTTTTATGATTGGGGTTCACTCTATGGCTTTTAAATAGTGAACAATCCAAATATTCAAGTTCTCACCCTGTTTTTTATTTTTGCTCATATGTAGTGATGAATCACTGTTTGTAACACTTTACTTACGTTTTACTTGAGCAAGGGATTTGTATAGTGATTTTAATTCACCATATCAATTTAGATTTGAACTTTGGAACTTTGAACTTTGAACTTGAGATTTAAACTTTGTATCTATGTACGAGTAGGAAAAATTCTTATACTTTTGCCAAGGTTCACCACTCTAGATGAACTATTTTCAAGATAAGCAAGTAATAAAACCCATCTCTCTAAATATCCAGGACCACTTTTGTAGCTTTCATCCTCCCTTATCTTAGTAGGATTTTAAATGTTTCCATTAGTGACGGGATCTTGATATGCCAAGTACTATCACAACTAGTGACCTCATCTACAAAATCAAAGCAAAATTTCTACGACATCTGAGAGACCCACTAGGTATGGTTGAGTGACTGGAAAACTTGGTATACATACATATTTCTTAGCAATAGGTATTGTGTATGAATGAAACAGATTATGATAAATGCAAAGGTGCATGATTACAACACAAACGGGGCATCATTTGTAAGATTGACAAAGACAATTTATTCTAATGTAGAATGCAACGAATGACGAATGCCTATTTGCAATGCAATGAAGTGAATGCATGTGTGAATGAAGATGCATGATGCAAATGCAAATATTTTTGGATTTTATGCTTTACCAATTTTTTTGGATTTTTTGGATTTTATAATTTTTATTGGTTTTTGAGCCTTTATATTTGACCAAATGGTGAGTACATGTCTTCGGAGACTTTAAATTGACCAAGCGATTTTAAAGAAACCTTGGAGCTTTTTAGGATTGACCAAAGGTATTATGAGCATATTTGGGGATTTTAGGGATGACAAAGTGATTCTTAAGAATCCTTGGAGCATTTGGGTTGACCAAGCAGTTTTTCATAAACCCTTGGTGTCTTTTGATTGGCCAAACTACTCATAGATGAGCTTGGAGCCTTTAGGGGTTGACCGAGCAGTTTTAAGCAAACTATTAGAGCCTTTTACTGACTGACCAAAGGATTTATAGATGTCTTTGGAGCTTTTGATTGACCAAACTAATCATAAAGGATCTTGGAGCCTTTTAGGATGACCAAGTGGTGTTTAGCAAACCCTCAGAGACTTTGGGGTTGATCGAGCAGTTTTAAACAAACTCTCAGAGCCTTTTACTAACATGACCAATCAATTTTAGGAACCCTTGGAGCCTTTTGCTACACTCTTAAGCATAGAATGACTTAATATGTATGATGTTGAGAGGTTCAGGCTCTTCAACACCCCCTAGAGACATTAGGCGATAGGTACCCAAACCAATATTTTTAGATATGATATAGGGTCCTAGCCAATTAGCTGCGAATTTGTCTCGCATTCAGGTAACAAATTAGAGTTCTGTTGGTTCTCTTTCAAGACAAGATCCCCAAATTTAAAGTCTCTCTGGTGGAATTTGCTATTATAAGCTCATTTTAGTCACTCTTGATAAATGTGAAGATACTCAAGGGCATTCATAGGGCGTTCATCAAGCAACTTTAGTTGATCAAGTTGAGTTTGCCATGCGGTGTCGTCATCGATGAACTCTTTCAATGCGATGTGCAACATTGGAATTTCTAATTCCTAAGGGCATAATTGCCTTAGTGCCATATACTAGTGAAAATGGTGTTGCCCTAATGGGTGTCAGAATGCTAGTCCTGTAAGCCCATAACGCAAGGGGTAACTAGATATGCCAATATTTGTGGTGTTCTTGTACCATCCTTTTTAAGATGAAAACCACTATCTTATTTGAAGCTTCAACCTACCCATTTGCCTACGGATAGTATGGAGTCACAAAACTGTGTTTAATTCTATATTTAGATTTCAAATCTCTCACAGTTTTGTTCTAGAATGACGTTCCATTATCTAAAAGTATCTTGGATGGAATCTCAAAATGACATATGATATGCTCTAGTATAAACTCTGCTATGCAATCTCTAGTAGTCGTTGTTAAGGATATTGCTTCCACCTACTTTATGAAATACTCAGTAACTATGGTAATAAATGTATGCCATCCTGATGACAGGGGAGAGATCTTACCTATGAGATCGAATCTCCACTGATAAAATGTCCAAACCTCTTGGATGGGCTGTAAGGCATACGATGGCAAGTGCGTAAGATTAACATGATGTTGATATTTGATGCATTTCTTAACATACACATTGCAGTCCTTCTCCATAGTGGGCCAATAGTAACCCATTTGAAGGATGTGCTTGACGATGGCCATGCCACTAAAATTGCCATCGCACGTACCATTATGAGCTTGTGAAATTTCCCAAGATGACTCTTGGGGCTCTAGACAATGAAGTAGAACTCCATTATAACCTTGTCAGTACCAAATGTCTCCTATCAAGACATATTTAGTTGCTTTCTGCTTGAATGTGCATTTTGCGGCATGTGACAATCTCTTTGGGATTAGACTAAGTTTTAAGAAGTCTTGGATTTATGACATCGAACTCTGGCAAGCCTCAGCTTCGACCTCCAAGATGACTTGCTCCCCTTGTGTATCTACTTTTATAATTGTAGACTAGGAAATAACCTTATGGTGAATGGTAGTACCACTCCCAATCAGACTCTAAGAGGTTAATGACCCCTAGGGTGCCTTATTTAGAAATTTCTTAGCTCTATAGAACCATTCATATTTTGGTTCCATGCTAATCATGTTGATTGACATTTTATTATCAAAGGCTTATCGATCCATTGCAAGATGCGAGAGAATTTTAACATGGATGGTAGTGAAATCAGAATATGGATTATGAGGGATTAAGAATCCCAAAGATGCCATGGTGTCTATGAAGCTGTTTGATGAACAAGGGATTGCCTCAATGTCATACCATTCCAATTTATCCAAATATGTAACAACAAGATCTTTATAAGCTTTCAGTACGGGACATCAACATTGAAAGAGCCCCTTAACTTGGTTGACTATGAGCAAGGAGTCGCTAAAAATGTTTAATCTCTTAATGTTCATGGTGATGGTTGTGTGGAGACCCAACAATAGGGCTTCGTACTCAGCTTTGTTATTGGTGCAAGGAAAATCTAATTTAAATGACAAGGGCATTGGAGTTTCTTGCGATGTGAAAAATGCTATTCCTATGACACATCCTTACTCACACTTCGAACCATCGAAGAAAAGAGTCATATCAGCATTATTCTCTAGTTATTTGAGTTCAGGAGCTTTGAATACAATGAAGACTGCATCATCCGAAAGCTCAATGGTCAGAGGCCTATTGTTTGACAACGATTCCTCAACTAGCTGATCAACTATGACTTGTCCCTTAATGGAATTTTGGCTTATGAATTCCAAGTCAAATTCTGTCAGTATCATGATCCAATTTGCGATATGTGTATTAAATACATCTTACTCATCATGTACTACAAAGGATTTTGTTTTGATATAACATATGTCGTATGACTTAGCATATATTATCATAATTTATTTGTAGCGAACACTACTGCTAAACACATTTTCTCCACATATACATACCCTAGCTCGTAACTCACCAAGGTTTGGCTAATATAATATATGGCTTGCTCTTTGCCTTGCATATTATTTTGGGCTAACATGGTCCCTAATGCAAAGTCGATTGCCGATATTTATAGAAAAAATGGTACATCTAGTCTTAGTGGAGCTAACACTGGTGACGTCGCTAGGTATTACTTTATTTTAGTGAAATCAGCTTGACAGTCCTCATCCCAATTGAATGGGACCCCCTATTTAGCAATAAATTCATAGGTCGACATGTATCCGATAATTGAATGATAAATCGCTTTATCGATGCTACCTTGCCCTGAAGGCTCCTTAATTCTTTAATATTGGAGGGAGGACACATCTCTAAGATAGCCTTGATCTTCGCTGGATCAACTTCGATGCCTAGCTTGGAAATGATGAATCCTAAGAGCTTACTAGAAGTTACACCAAACACGCACTTCCTAGGATTCAACCTGACATTACATTCTATCAGGCGATCGAAGACCTTCTTCAGGATCTCTGCATGCTCATCACATAGTAATGACTTGGCCAACAAGTCATCAATATAATCCTCTAGGATCTTATGCATATAATCATGAAATATATATGTCATGGCCCAATGATATGTGGCACCAAATTTTTTAATACCGAATGCTATAAATTTATAGCAAACTGTTCCCCATGGCGTTATAAATGTGATTTTATGTTGGTCTTCGGGTTTAATCCGAATTTTATTGTAACCAAAAACATCATCAATTAAGAAGAGCATTTCATGAACTACAGTTGCGTCTACAAGAGCATCGATATTAGGAAATGAAAATGAATCCTTGGGTGTTGCCTTATTCAAGTCTCTGAAATCTGTACAAATACATATCCTTCCATCAAGTTTTCTTACGAGTACCATATTAGACACCCATTTCGGATAGTCAATGGAGATTATGAATTCTACGTCCAACAACTTTTGTAGCTCATATTTCACCATTAAGGCTACTTTTGGATGCATCTTTCTAAGCTTTTGCCTAACTGGCTTCTTTGACAAATCTAACGAAAGGTTATGGGTAACCAATTTTAGGTCTAGACCTGACATCTATTTGTATGTCCAAGCAAAAATATTAGGTCTCTCTTTCAGCAGAGGGATGAGGGTGGCACACTCATCTAGAGTGATACTCTCTCCAAATTTAATCTTCTTTGGATTGGTGGGGTCATTACCGATATCCACATCAAAGTTTTCCTCTACTGACATATGCTATCCCTCCTCAAGATGATGAGGCATAGGAATCAGGTGGATGTCATTCGCTGGGTTCATAGGTTTTACGTCAGAAGCATCCTCAACATGATATACATCATAAGCACAACCTGGTGCAAAATTAAATGGTTGCAATATTTCTTCATTAGGGAAGAAATCTTCAGGCTCAACAGGTGAGTCAACATGATCCTAGTTGATAGCATCTACATTGAGATGCAACAGTTTGAATGGATCTTCTGGATTGTAGAGTGGAGTGGTCAAATCAATGGAGATCATATTGATAGAATGGAATTGAACTCCAGGACCACACGAGAAAAATTCTACATAATCGATGTAGTCTCTATACCTGAGATATGGCTTTAATGGCATAGGCACAAATGGGTCCTCTTTATGCGGACTATAAACGATTAGGTCCTCTCTATGCACTGATTGCAATATGGGATAATTCAACTCGATGAGCTCCATGTACGTAGGCAGATAAGGAAATAACATGTGATATATCACCTCGAAGTTCAGCAGTCTTCCCCTAAGGTGAGAATTGAAATTGATCTCTCTATGCATGTCCTCAGCCGTATAAGGTGCATTATGATGACGTAGGTAAGGAGGTCCTAGATAAGCTCTCTCCATTTTGTCCTCATAATAACTATCGTAATATAATCCTTCACCACTATTCACTAGCATGGGATGCTCTAGCAAGTGCGGCCTCATGTAAGTCACATCCTGATCACTATCATCGATGTTTAGTAAAATCGGGTATGAGTGTCGTAAATACGATACCGCCTCATAAACTGGTTCAACTTCATCCTATGACTGATTATCAGGTGATATCCTGCTATCCACCAAGGTATCTTCGTGATATGACTCGAGCGGAGCTATGGTGGCATAAGACATCATCTGATCATCCCTCTAGAATGCAGAAGCATTAGGGTGATATGGGTTGAAATCCACATCATCCCCCAAATTGAGGTACAAGTGATCTAATGATTTTGTAAGTAAATCATCTTGTCCTCGTATCTATAATACTAACCCAAACCTATCAGTTTCTAACTGATAACGTGGCTCGAGCGGAGTCCTATGCCCTTTGTTCGAATAAACCAAGGTTGTACCCATGTGATGAGGCCTGAAAATATCTCATTTTTACACTATGTTTGACATATAAAAAACTATCATATTATTAAGTTAAATGCCAAATAGTTGATTAGAATATATATTTGTTAAGTGTTTGCATGATTTTATGTTAGGATCATTATATCTCTGTTTTTGACTATTTTCAACATTTTGTGACTGTTTTTGCTTGATTAATTAGCAAATAAAAATATGCATTTCAAATAGCCAAATGTGGTATGCTAATATCCATTAAATTCACAATGGTTTATGAATGTTTTCCTACCATTCAACTTGTTTGAAGTCCACATTGAAGCCAAATTATTAGGACTGTCATAAATCTAAAAATCTGAAAAAAATAGCCATATAAAAATCAGCAAGCTGTCACTTTATAGGAACACCTTGAAGTTGTCAAGCAAAGCATGAGGATATGGATGGAATGAGTTCAGAAGGACTACAGAAGACATATGACCTATTTAGAAGCATTCCCACATGGTCTAAATAGGCAACAATAGGGTATAACAGAGCAGGGACAATTATGCAACACTATTGCACTATTTCAGCATGGTTACTTGGTGAATGAAGTGTATAAATTCAGTAGCAACTTGATGTACTCCTTCATGTTGATATTTGAATAATTTTTCCATGTTCTATTTTTTTTGAATTTGCAAGAAATACCAATATTTTACAACTGTATAGTAGAGTTGGAAAATGTAGTAATTTACCATGTAAATTCTAGTAAGCTACCAATGAATGGCAAGGCATAGAATTCACACATGGAGAGAGATGAAGGCTATTGCAATCTAATCTTAAGAGCTAACCCACCTGAGAAATGCAGATGAAATCACTTGAAGAGCACACAGTTGTTCATTTCGAAGATCTTTGGAATGAGCAGACATCTTTGGAATGAGAATACTGTCTCTTCGGAATGAGTGGACATCTTCAGAATGAGAAATATAGTCTCTTCAGAATAAGCCACTTATCTTCGAAATGAGAACAAAAAGTGATTTTTGACTTGTTAACTGATTTTTGACGATGGAAAAAGGGAAAGAAGGTTGAAAAGGTTAAAGAAAAATATCTCCCATATGACTTTGTCATCCTTGCGTCCAAAGCCACCATTCATGGAAAAGATCAATTTTGATCCTCTTCTAGGATAAACCCAAAAAAACTGCAACATAATAGAAAGTTGTTTGCAGGATAGAAATGGCATATTCTAAAGTGGAGAAATATGTGTGAGATATTTCTAGAATCCTCCCACGTACTCCCACCACTAAAGATGCTTTCTAAGGGCCAATAACTACTACTGCAACACAAAATGTCCAAATTTGCATTTATTTCAGATCTAGAATTATTGGCAAATCACTGTAAAGTAGCACATAGGCTTATTTGAGCATGGGATATGTTGTAAAAATTTATATAAATAACACAGTTCCATCCTTGTTTGAGCCAGTTAGGAATTAGAATAGAGGAGAGTTTTCAATAGCAGCAATTAAGACTGTACAATAATTTTTTGTAACAGTTTTCAACATGTTTTGTCATCAATAAAAGTGCAGTGATTTTATCATTTTTTGTTCTGAGTTTTAATTAGTTAAGGAGTGTTTTTCACCTCCTTCTAGATTAGGAAGTATGGACCCACTTTCAAATCTAGAAGAAGGATTTTTATGGCAGGTTTTAATCTGTAATTTTGCTACAGCAGAATTAACAGATTACTTGTCAAGTTTACTTTTATTGTTTTAAGTTTGTATAATGTTCTTTATGTTTTCTATTATGTTTGTGTACAACATTTGTGTGTGTCAGCTGAAAAATTATATTAAGCAGTTTTCCTTTGCTTTCCATGTTTTCCCTACTTTTCTGTTTTAGCAACTTTCCATTTTTAGCATATTTCATTTTGTTGTCAATTCCTGTAGTAGAAGCTTGACGACCTTTTGTGGCAGGGCATTGACAGGTGTTTCATTTCTAAGTATCACTTCAATTCTGCAAGAGTAAACTAGGTTTCAATTTTGCAAGTGTAATTTAGGATTTCATTTTAGAAACATTTCAATTTAGCAATTTCAATTCTGTTATTTCAATTCTACAAAAGTAGATTATATTTTAATTCAGCCATTTCCAATTCTTGCAATTGTAGTTAATTGTTAAATTTTGCAATTTAGATTTAGTTTTCAATTCCTGTAATTTATTTTAGTTTCCATTCTACAGACTAGGTTTAGTGTGACACCAAAATGCCAAACCAAAATATGCTTCACTAATAAATGTTTGAAATTTGAATGTATGAATTTCACTCTGCACTAACTTTCTATTGTAGACAACCTTGGACACCACCCAAAATTGATAAATCATTGAGATTAAATGATGAGACTCAATGACACTCATCACCATGCTA
>JAQPPZ010003766.1:0-11220 GCA_028583015.1 Wollemia nobilis
GCCACCATGGGTCTTAATAAAACCTTCATAAAACATTATTTTTCCAACTTATTCTTCAACTCTTTGCAATGTTCCTGGTGTTAATGAAGGTGTGCTCCATGGTATTAATGACGGCTTCATATGTTCACTTTGGCATCAATGACAACTTTTCATCTTAACATCAATGACAATTAAATGAGCTCAAAATTTCCAACATTGAATTTTTTTACAATGATCATCATTTATCCTCAAAGTCAAGTAATGTAATCCTCTTTTGGTATATCATTGTCCTTTGCATAATTATTTTGGTATATATTTCTCTTTTGGTATAATCCTCTCTGTTAGATAAGGATATAACTTTTTCTTTCTTTTGCTTGCACATTTACTTTTGCTTGACTTTTTACTAGTTGAAACTTCAAGCTGGGGGTACACATGCACATTTCTTTGCTCCTCATATTTCTTCCTTTCTTTTCTTCTAACACATACACACATTCACTTTATGTTATTCTCATATTGATTGGTCTATATATTTTTACACACCCCTATTGCGTAGTACTTGCTAATACATCATTCACATCAATAATAATGTATTCCCCTATCGGATTACGCTTCTTTTGACTCAATGGGCTCAACACCCCATTATAGGATAAGCTCACATGCCATTTAAGCAGGCCTTGGTATACATCCTAGTGGGTAATCTCCCCACAATAGTCACTAGCAAGCAGTCATCCATAAAAGGTTATGATCCATCATTTGATCATTTGAGCAATCACCCATAACGGGTTTTGCTCCATATTTTACCTATCTATCCATCTTAGTGAGTATTACATCCATAGAATTTTTTCACTCCACATTTGGACCATTCTTTTGGGTATAACACCCTTCATTCAAGGTTCTTGATCAACTTCTCTTACTTTCTATGGTTTACCTTTGAATTCTATTTCTCCTTCTTGCTCTTCTTCTTCTCTCCTCTTCCCTTCTTATTTTTTCCCTTTCTTCTATTTCATCTATGCATTTCATGTTAGCTACATTAGATCCATGTTGTACCTAGTAATATTTGCTTTGTTTTTTGTTTGCTTGCTTCATTCTTCATGTTTTTCTCATTCTCTCCTTTCCTCTTTCAAGTTTCTTAAGGAATCTTCATTCCTTATGAAACTCGAGGGGACACCCTAGCCATAGAGGCATTAATGATAATAATATCTTGCCTAGCATGCAGAATTATAGATTATCCTTTGTGATACCCATTTTGCACCATTATTTTACCCAAACCTGGCCACTTATTTCTATGCTTTTTTTTTTCTTGCCTATAGGGGTCTATGTAGCACCCTAAAATTGGCGCAGTAAAACCTTAATAATTACAATTACTCTAGTAAATATTCAAATTCAAATTTCAACCTCCAAAACCGCTCCCAAACCGCCGCTTAACCCGTTTCCTCCTTTCCCATGCCATTTTTAGAGTTTGTTTTGTCCGTTTGACGATATCGTCGCCGATCAGACGATATCGCCTTAGATCGGACGATTTCGTCTAGGCTAGGACGTCCAGACGATCTTGTCCCAAAACTGATTTGTTCATAATTAGACTCTGTTCCAACGACGTCTCTAATCCGGGCAGAAGCGTGTCTGCGCCGTTAGAGACCCTCCCCGTTGGAGATCTCCCAAATTGGGATGATCTCCAACCTCCCAACCTCTCTCCTAAGCCTATTTAATCCTAGGCCCTCCCCTTAGCATCCCCCTGGCTGAAATTCCCTGTAACTCGAATTCTACACGCACTAGACCATCTTAAATCACTGTTTGCATTCGCATTTTTTCAAGTTTGTTTGTAGGAACTTCATTGTTTTTCAGCCGGAGCAAGCTCAGTTCGTCTCAGACGATCTCGTACAATCTCGGACGATCTCGACCCAATTCGAGACGATTTCGACTGTAGTCCACATTGGGGGCAATCAGTGCCCAGAGTTTGCATTTCTTCATCCTTTTTCTACTGTATTATTCTGCATTTAGTTAATTCTATGGTTATTCTTTATTATTCTGCATCTTGGAGTTCACCCATGTAGCTTTAATGCATAATAAAAGCATAAATTGTCATTAGATCATTATAATGCATTCATGTTTTTGTTTATTATCATCATTTTAATGTTCTTACTATCATTTTACATCATTACCCTCTATTATCATAGTTGCATTCTCTATATTTTGCATCTATTTTTCTATTTGCAGGTCTCGATCAATTCATAATTCGTCAGATCTCAGATGATCTTGTCAGATAGGAGACGATCCTGTCAAATTCCAGACGATCCTGACTACTTCAAAAATTAGAACCTTCATCAGACATCCGGATCAGGTATGGGTCTTTAATCCATCTTGTTCTTTCTATTTTTCTATCCAAATCTATTTTTGTCTTCATTTAAATCTGCATTTCATATAGAATAGCTTAGACGCATTTTGGCCAAACCTAGGACTTGGATGATTAAAGCTAAAACTGAACACATCAAACACATTCCCAACCTAGGCGTGGAAACTGCCATTCAAACGTTTCCTGGTGAACCCACCATCCATCAAAAAATCACCATAATACACCTCCCCGAGAGGCGGGACCTTCGCAAGGCCTCTCAGTCCGAGGTACCACGCCATCCTTTTCCCATCCTCCTTCCGGGCACGGATCCTATAGCCTGAAGGTAAGGGTGTGAAAAATTTGGAGCGATACATTTTGGTGAACCCGACGTGAATAACATAGGCATCTTTCTGATTCAAAAATATAAAAAATATATATATATATATATATATATATATGTATACAAAAAAAAAAATAACAAAATCATCATTTCAAGTTTGTATGTTTTAGATTCAATTCTAAATAGTAGATACTAAATATTACTTTTAGAAGTACTAAAGAAACCATGAGTTTTTACTCAAATCAATATGAGCCCATCAGTAATGTTGGAAGAATTCAGCTAAATACATTTGTTGATTATGACCAACCTCATCCCTATTCAACATCACCTCCATCACACTTTTCTCATTTTTCATCCTTACCCCAACAGGACAATCCCTTTGCCAATCCTCTTCATAACGATATTATCTATTCTCCCATATATCCATATTATGTCTATCAATCCACATACAATCCTCCTCCACCATTTCAATATTCTTCTTTCAATACAACACATTCATTTCAACAAGAAAATACTTATTCTTCCAATTCTACCATGCACTCACCTCATACTTCGCAATCTTCCTATCATCATTCTACCCATAATAAAGAAAGTAGAGGTGAGAAACCATTAGGTCCTTTTATGACTGAATTCCTAAGGCACGTATCAAAAACCTCTCGAAAACCTTCATCACGTAAATTTACTAAGCTCAATCAACCAATGGATATAATTCTCAAGTATTTACTTGATACAAATAAGATTGAACTCCCTTCCATAAGACAACTTGATACCACAACAGATTGGTTTAAACCTGAGCTACATTGTGAATATCATAGAGTAGATGGACATATGACACAAAATTGTAAAGATTTAAGATGTGCAATTCAAGATTTGATTGATGAGGGTCTTTTTAATATAAAGGAATTACAATCTACAACTGATTATAAATCTCCAGTAAACAATCAAACTCCTACACAACAAATACCAATAATCAATCAAGACATGGGGATCTCCCAAGAACCCCTATTCAATTATCAACAACAAGAAACCAATCAAATATTGCATGTTAATGTGTCCCATCATGATGATATTACTAATATTGTAACAGAAACTACAAATGAGCAACCTCAAGTTCAATCAACTCAATCCGATATTCAAGATATGGATTCCTCATTTGACCAACCTTCAAAACTATCTTTGGCTCTAGAGAATGATCCAAAATGGAATGTAAGCATAGAAAGCTCATCTTTAGAATCAAAATCTCAATCTGAAATCCACTTTGATAGCCAACAACAAGTGATTAATCCTCAAGCAAAGATATCCCTTTTAGAAGTATTACAAAGTTCTCATAAGGAAACTTTGTTCAAAATACCTAGCCAACAATTTGTTCCTCATCATATTTTCTCTAAGAACATAATTAATGGTGTAAACCCTCTTGAGGTTAACCATATTTCATTCTATGATGAGGAGATTCCTTCCTCTACTCCACAAGAAGACTACTATCTTTACATTACAGGATCTAGTAAAGAAACACCTGTTAAAACTATCATGGTAGATAATGGCTCCTCTCTTAATTTATGCACTTATCAATTATTCCAAAAACTCAAATCAAAGGAAGAAGATCTTAATGAATCAAATGTTATTATAAAATCTTTTAACAATGAAATTCAAGAAGCTCAAGGTACTATAATTTTTCCCCTTAATATTGGATCCAAGATCCTGGATACTTTGTTTTATGTAGCATATTGCCCTTCACCTTACAACCTACTTCTCAGAAGTCCTTGGATTCATACGATGAGGGTTGTCCCTTCCACTCTTCACCAATGTTTGAAGTTTGAACTTGCAAATAAAATTGTTACCATACATGGTGACCCAACACCATTTGAAGAATATTTAACGGTTGAAACATCAAGTTCTATACATTCTCTATTATCACAATTATCTTCTATCCATCACTTTTCTTCATCCATATATGATCATCCTTGTTTACCAAATAACACCCATGCATATCTTTCATATATGCTCCCTCCATCTTATCAAGACTTGGAAGATAGTGATAAGAATGAAGAACCTTCTTATCCTTCTGACATTTTATTTTGTAACATGATCAATTTTACACATATAAAAGTCAAATCTTTTGCTACATTATTCTACATTATAACAAAGCTTTTGTTATCGCTACCTTTTATTCATCACCTTTTGTTCTTACCTTCAACACAACCAAATTATCCTTCAAAACCTCCTTTGATTTTGAAGCAACCTTAGACATGCTATACTCAAATAACCTTGTATAGTGTATATAGATCATCTTGTATATACCACCAATTTCAATTCATAAATTAAAATCAAAATACAAAAACATCAAAATCATCAAAATATTCAAAACTATTTGTTGTATTTATTTATGGCACTTGTTAATTCTTTCAAAAACAAAAAATAATAATAATAATAAAAATAAAAAACAGCAATATTCTTGACTCTTTCGAAACCAAAACAACATAAAGAAGAAAGAGAGAGTCAACATTCTCAAAACTTCTCAAAAAGTATTTATATATATCTTCTTACAAATGTTGCAGTTATATGTTTCAAATTATTTTGGATAAATTAGCATTTATTTGGAATCCCTCACTTTCACAAACACAAAAATAAATATCTTGATTTTTATCTGGCATGATTACTAATCTCTCTTATATCAAAGTCCACAAAATTCAATTAAATAAAGTTTGAGCACAGAGAATTGATCTTGTTATTTACTTAAACCAAGCACATCCTTTCACAATAAAATGATTATATTTGTAATGTCCATGCTATGCTACATAGTAGAAGTGGTTTCTTGAGCGAAAAGTTTCCCCTGCTATCCTATCATGCACATGGTCTAGAATCTTTGAGAATTGGCAAAAGGACAAGCTCACCCCTACCCGGAATAAAAATCCCTTGCTCTACAACTAATCCGAGCAAGTATCCCTAGCATAGAACAAAAAGAAAAAGCAAAGTTCAAGAAAAAGAGAAAAAGAAAAATGTTATTTTATATCATTACAGCATTATCAAGCAAAAATACAAAAGAAAGCAAAAGAAAGCAAAAGCAAAAGCAATAAAATCCCTTTCCCTACCCTTTGAAAAGAAAAGAAGGGTTGATGAGCTTGAATCCCTGGAATTCTCAATTATTCGAAAACTGTGAGGTAAGCCCCATAACAGGTGGTTTGTGCCCAACCTGCTTGGCCTTGGGTAACTCCTAGCGTGGCGATATGTCTGTCACATTAGCGACCTTCTTTTGTACAGACCTATGTCTGCTTATGGATTAGCTAGCTCTTGATAATCCGACTTACATAGTAGTCTAGTATGGTTATATGCATCTACATCATGGTTAATGAACACTTATTTGGTTCATTCAAATCACTTGTATCATATTATCTTGCTCAAAACTGGTAAATGAACATAGCAATTGCACACACATTTTGTATTTGAGAGATTTTGTGTATCATTATGATAAATCAAGATTGGAAATGAACTCACATATGCACATGGGATTCCTTATAAATCTAACTTTTGTCTTTAAGATACTTTGAAATATTTTTTTGCAAATTGTCTGGAATAATTCATTTTCTTCTTTAAAGTACAGTTGTTTAGTATAAAGACAACTACATACATAATAGAAAAAATCAAAATTTCTTTCAAAACCATACAATCAAAACACACACACACACACACACACACACACACACACACACACACACATATATATATATATAAAATATATATATATATATTGTCGACTTTCGCGACGATGGTATAGTTCTAAAACCAAAATTGGAATTTTATGCCTAGCGCAAGTCCTCATCTTCATATTTTCTATTTATTAAAAATCAACCATGCAATAAAACAATCTATTTTCTTCTTTGATTTTCGCGATGATGGTATAAGTCTATACCTACATATTCTATGCCTAGCGCAAACCATTGTACCAATTTTTATTCCCCATTTATTTGAAAAATCATGAAAACCATATGACTTAAATCATTATGTTATACAATTATGTCTTTTAACAAAAAGCATGCACATTATCACTATTTCATGTCATTATGTCAACCTTCAATTTTGCAATGATGGTATAATTCCTAGGGAATTATCCAAAAAATTTATCACACTTAGGAATTTATGCCTAGCAAAAATCATTTTAACATTATTTCATGCATACTATTTTTATGAAACTCTGAAAACAAACCATCATCATCATCATTTGCACCATTGCACCAAAGTCTTAAGGCAGTCTCTTAAGCACTCTTTTACTTTTTAACAATATTTCTATACTGGGATTAGCTTGACGACCGAGTGAGCGGCGACTCCATGAAATGGTCTATAATAGCGACAATGTCCTTTGAAATTATTGTTAAAAGTCCCTTTTATTTTTTTATCAAATCATCACATCACAAACAACCAATTTGTTCTATCAGATTATTTCATTTAAATTTTTCAAGCATGACATTTCAACCATAATATTTCCAACGACGTAATTACATGAATCATCAAATCAATCAATCAAAACATTAAAAGCATCATAAAAATACATAAGACACAAGTCATATGATCAAAAATATCTCATCTATATATATATCAAATATATATACATCATATCAAAACCGAATCGGTATGCCACAATCTGTACCTCGGCATACTCAATCCTCTATCAAAAATAATAAATACTATATATCAATCTATGCAGTGCAATCTGTAGTAGCTAGCCTCGAGAACCCCTCGAGCTCTCAGCCTCATCTCCTCCCCCGCCCTGAGGTGGACGAGGTGGCCCCATCGCAGTATGTGTGGTACTACGAGTCCTAGTCATGGATCGGGATGAAGTCCTTGATGACCCAATCCTGATCGGATCCATGATGGTAGCCGATAGTGGTAATCTCTCCTCCTCTGGCACCATATGGTGGTATAGTGTCTGATAAAATGTGATCTGGGCAATAGCCCGTGCTAGCTCCCGAGTGCTCGCCCCTCCACCCCGTGCTCTGAGGCGTGCAATCTCATCTCTGAGCTGTGTCACCTCAGCTCGATGGCGTGCAGCCTCCTCCTGCAAGGTCTGCACCTGTGCCTGGAGATGGACTGTCTCCGCTCGAAGAGTCACTGTCTCGCTGCTCTCCCCAGTGTCAACACCCTTGCCCTTATCGGGCGATGGTGGCCTCTCTCTCTATGGAGAAGGGGGTCTCTCCTCCCTCCTCTCCCGCTGTCGTGGCCTCTGCTGCGCTTGTGGTCTCCTCTGCTCTCTCTCGCCGTGACCCTGGGCCGCCTCAATGGCCGCCTGGCACCGCCTCCCCATCCGATGCACAACTGCATGAATCGGACCCTGAGCCCTCGTCATCCGAGGAGGGCGGATGCCTGTGTACCAGGCATCATAGCCGTCGGCTACCCCAGCGTCGTCCCCATCCACTGGCTGAATGGGGGCATCATCTGCGTCCTGACTCTAGAATCGCTGCATATCTGGAGCCCCGCTAACTGTAGTGTTATCCCGGACAGTCCGAGAAAACTCGTAATCCCTGAGAGATGGGATCCCCTGCTGTAGACCGAACTATCACAAAACTCGGTCGTAGCGATGGAGCTCCACCTCTCCCCTCTCCATCCTCAGCCAACAGACTCGCCTGATGCGAGCCAGCTCCTGTCCATCCTCGGCCCACCCTGGATGATCTCTCCAAGGCCTCCAGGTGATCTGGTCGGAGACAAGGTCATCAAGTAGTCTCCGGGACATCGGTAGATCTATCCACCGCTGTGACCCTCTTCGGAGCCACCAGTAGAAAGCTCGGGGCCTCTCCCCATCAATCCCTATCAAAGGAAGCCCTATCGGCCTCCGCATCGCAATGTGCTCCCAGCACCAAACCTGTAGTAGCGATGTCATAACCAGACATCGGCCGCCCTTGTACACGACCCCATGCAGGATCCTGTACAATCGGCATAGAACAAAGCTCCCCCAAGAAAACCTGTAGCCATGGTCTCTCATGTCACAGACCACATCTGCCAGTACCCATGGTACCCTGCATCCACTCTGGTGGCACAGCAGAAGTCCACCTACCACTCCGGCCAAAACCCGTGTGAGTCTCGATGCCCCAGGCATCTGACGCAGCGACTCGATGTTCACTCCGCCCTTCTCCAGGGCGAAGCTCGGATCGCCACACAGTCGCATCATAGCGTGGCCCTGATTGGCCGTAGGAGTGATCAACCGTCCTTGTATGGGGATCCTCAAAATCCTCCATACATCCTCTAGTGTGGGAGTCATCTCCCCTGTCGGTAACCAAAAATAGGAAGAACCCGGATACCACCTCTCTGCTAGGGCTGTCAGTAGCCCCATGTCTGTAGAAACTTGTGGCATCTCTGCCACATGCTGTAAGCCGACCTGTGCCAGCTGATCTCGCTCTGCCTGAGATAGAGCGGCCAAGTCATCCCTCAACCCGTCGTATTTCCATTCTCTGCTCTTTAGTAAACCTCTCTGCAACATAAACAACAACACAATAAAAATCATTAATAAAAACTCAAGTGATTAATAATGCAAGTAAAATCAGTTCAATTTTATACAAATGATGATATCGTCCACTATTGGACGATATCGTCCCAAATTTGAGCAAAATCGTCTCCGATTTCGCAAGCCGAAATCGTCCCCCTTTCGTCGATTTCGCCCTTAGACGAAATCGGCGAACTTGAGACGATTTCGTCGAAATCGGGACGATTTCGTCCCGACGACGTCGACGGCCCAAAAACGGCCGCGATGCTCAAAAATTGCTCAAAATTCATCTAAAAAGCATGTAAATTCAACTTAAAGCATTCTAAACTAAGTTTAGACTCTTACCCGTAGCCCGTGCTGGACCTCTGTCGATCTGTGCGCTGTCTCGACCATTTTTGCTTGCAGAGCTCTAAAAACCAAAAAAATGAACAGTAACAATGAATTAGGGTTTTACCCTATTTTTCTTAATTTTATTCAAAACACAATTAAAAACATTTTAAAATTTTGCTTTTTCGCGTTTTTACCTCAAACGTTCGATTTGGGTAAAAACACGGAGGGGGCACCATAGTAAGTTGTCGTACGATTCGACCAAGAATCGTCGCCTAAAAATGGGAATAATTTTTGCTTTCTCGTAGATCGAGAAGAACTCATCTTTAACGCATTTTCTTCAAAAAATTCGCTAAAGAGGGGGCAAAATGTAGCACCCTAAAATTGGCGCAGTAAAACCTTAATAATTACAATTACTCTAGTAAATATTCAAATTCAAATTTCAACCTCCAAAACCGCTCCCAAACCGTCGCTTAACCCGTTTCCTCCTTTCCCATGCCATTTTTAGAGTTTGTTTTGACCGTTTGACGATATCGTCTCCGATCAGACGATATCGCCTCAGATCGGACGATTTCGTCTGGCGTAGGACGTCCAGACGATCTTGTCCCAAAACTGATTTTGCATAATTAGTCTCTGTTCCAACGGCGTCTCTAATCCGGGCAGAAGCGTGTCTACGTCGTTAGAGACCCTCCCCATTGGAGATCTCCCAAATAGGGATGATCTCCAACCTCCTAACCTCTATCCTAAGCCTATTTAATCCTAGGCCCTCCCCTTAGCATCCCCCTGGCTGAAATTCCCTGTAACTCGAATTCTACACGCACTAGACCATCTTAAATCATTGTTTGCATTTGTATTTTTTCAAGTTTGTTTGCAGGAACTTCATTGTTTTTCAGTCGGAGCAAGCTCAGTTCGTCTCAGACGATCTCGTACAATCTCGGACGATCTCGACCCAATTCGAGACGATTTCGACTGCAGTTCACATTGGGGGCAATCAGTGCCCAGAGTTTGCATTTCTTCATCCTTTTTCTGTTGTATTATTCTGCATTTAGTTAATTCTATGGTTATTCTTTATTATTCTGCATCTTGGAGTTCACCCATGTAGCTTTAATGCATAATAAAAGCATAAATTGTCATTAGATCATTATAATGCATTCGTGTTTTTGTTTATTATCATCATTTTAATGTTCTTACTGTCATTTTACATCATTACCCTCTGTTATCATAGTTGCATTCTCTGTATTTTGCATCTATTTTTCTGTTTGCAGGTCTCTGACGAATTCGTCTGACGAATTCGTCAGATCTCAGACGATCTTGTCAGATAGGAGACGATCCTGTCGAATTCCGAGGCGATCCTGACTACTTCAAAAATTAGAACCTTCATCAGACATCCGGATCAGGTATGGGTCTTTAATCCATCTTGTTCTTTCTATTTTTCTGTCCAAATCTGTTTTTGTCTTCATTTAAATCTGCATTTCATATAGAATAGCTTAGACGCATTTTGGCCAAACCTAGGACTTGGATGATTAAAGCTAAAACTGAACACATCAAACACATTCCCAACCTAGGCGTGGAAACTGCCATTCAAACGTTTCCTGGTGAACCCACCATCCATCAAAAAATCACCATAATACACCTCCCCCGAGAGGCGGGACCTTCGCAAGGCCTCTCAGTCCGAGGTACCGTGCCATCCTTTTCCCATCCCCCTTTCGGGCACGGATCCTATAGCCTGAAGGTAAGGGTGTGAAAAATTTGGAGCGATACAGTCTACATATTTCT